>JAODTK010002410.1:0-182168 GCA_026419785.1 Sclerodactyla briareus | reverse complement strand
AATGCTGCCTAGCAACGTAAAATGTCACACATTCTCTGGCTTGGTGCAGGTGCGCGGTACCCAGGCGCATGCGCTGCCGCTACAACATCTGATCTAACTCATCCTTACGTGACAGGCCTGGTTTACGTTCCCACATTGGTAGCTCCTGCCTGTCCCCAGAGCCCGGGTCACCGATGGCGACCGGCTTTTGAGGGTTTTTCTTTGGAAGCAGTTCAACAGCCTCCCGGTCCCTTCGTAATTCACCAACTTTTAATCATTTCAAATCGCACTCGAAGTCTTAACTAGTTAATCTATTGTTTTTGTTTTTTGGGTTTTCTTTCTCCCCCCCCCCCCCTCTCTCTCTCTCTCTCTCTCTTGTAAAGCGCATCGAGCTTGTACGTACGTACGTACGTACGTATGTATGTATGTATGTATTATGTATGTATGTATGTATGTTGTATGTATGTATGTATGTATGTTGTATGTATGTATGTATGTATGTTGGTGGGATGCTTTTCGATCTTGAGCAATACACACTCACAAAGCGCCCCTAACTCAATAATCATATAATCTAATATCATAGATCTAGATTACGGCACCACTATTTTCAGCTACCTGCCCCCCCCCCCCCCCTCCCGGGGACCTAATCAATTTACCTCACATAAACTCTTAATTTTTGTGCTAGGAGACTCAAAGTTCTGGGAATTCATCCGCTCTGTTGGTTCGCCGGTCCGAAATCCGTTCGACCCATACTCCAGCATTATTTCTGAGAAATAATCAAAAGATTGCCTGATGAGTAGTCCACCAAAATCACATCACTTTCTTCAGGGGTAACTTGGTGATGGCGGATAACACCGTGCCTATAGGTAGCGGACGCCCACTGGTGATGTTACCTTTCAATATCTGATGGGTTTGTCATTGCCTGCAAGTGAAAGGGCATATTTGAAAGTACAAATTGTGTTAGTTTGGTGGGATTCCAGGTAGATTTTCACTAATTGACATTTAACCGGAGACTTGGAGCCAAAGTTGTGAGTGGCGAAGAGCGAGGTTCCTGATTTAAGCGCCTCTGAAAAAGTAATCGGTCGATGTATGGTAATTTGTAAGTGTCATTTTGCTACACCTCTCCCCTTTCAAATTTATGGTGATTGGGCTCCAAGGTATTGCACCCAGAATTCCAGGGACCGCTAAACGTAGGCAATTTAGTGTGTAAGTCTGGGGAGTCTAATGAGGCCGCTACCTATATGTGATACTCCACCATATCAATGCAGTATGGACTTATTGTCCCTGTTGACTTACTTGTTGACCCCAGGGAGTCTACATTTTGCTATCATGACCCCCATACGGAGTGGTCCTGGGGCTGGATCGACGGGGGCACCAGTACCTGGACCAACTGGACTCGCGATCCGAACCACAATGGGCCGGTAGTAGCTACGATGAAGACTGTGCTGGAATGTACGATACCGGGCTGTGGAATGACTATTGGTGCGAGAACCCTCTACCATTCATTTGCGAAAGCTGCCTGAAATATCCCCTCTGCGCCCTCCGCGCTTTATGTTGTTAGCTCTGAACTCCCTTTTTTTCACTAGTTGATTTTATTACGGTAGTAAATAATAGAGGGATGTGATTGTAGCGCCAATGGAATAACCCTGTCACCCAAGTGAGTGGATAACACGTAGGCTACTCAAATGAGATTCGAAGCCCATCTGACGAAGAAGCTCAACAGCTGAACGAAACTTCAATGAAGTCTCGTATTATCGAGAATATTTGTCTGCCAATGGGAGATTTACAGATAAACTAATCAGGCCCAGTTACAACGGCGGCGCTATGTAGAAGAAACTGGTTAAATTTGTTCCCGCCGAGCAGTGGCGTCGTGCTCATTAGGGCCCGGGGGCACAGCACCCCCCCCCTCCAAAAAATTCAACGGGTCATAGAATTTTGTCATAATCAAAATAAATGGTATTGTCGAAATCGAAAAGTAGACTATATAGTCCAATGTCGTTGGCGATCGTTCGGATTCCCCCCACACACATTGCATTCGAGTATGTCTGTCCTAAGCTCGCCCTAGCGCCACAACTGACCAACATGAGGTCATTAAAGCACAGCTCTTTCTACCAGACGAGGAAAATGCGAGCTGATGCAGCAAAATTTTGGTAAATTACCGCTGGACCCCCCTGATATTGTGAGTAGTTCTATTCATGGAAATATTTGAAAACCGCTACACGAACCGTCTCTCGGGGGTTCCCAAATGGCTGCCCGCGGCCAGATCGGGCCCGCCAGATGATGCAATCCAGCACACATGAATACAAAGTTAAGAAAAAATATAATAAGGTTTTCAGACAAGAAAAGTAGCCGATAAAAGAACGTTCATAACTTAGGCAACGAGTAATGCCTTGCATACAATGGAATAACACTATTAATAAGATATAAATGTCACTTTATGAAAGAATACCAGACTAAGCGGATTCACTAGTCATGAAAATCTTATTATTACCAAGTGACGGAGCTAATCAACTTAATCTGTAGGAGGGGAAGATGTTGTCACAGATTTTTTTTGACATAATAGCTCATTATGCCCCTTGACCCTGAAAGCTCATTCAACTTTGGAATTCGAGAACTAGGCATCAATGAATTGACAAGGCGATCGCCAAGGAGTGTCTCGCCTGGTTGCGCGATAAGTGTTTCCATCTATTAGTCACCTTGCAAACAGGTTAACAAGGAATTTATGTGTTGGCTTCAAGATTTGGTTATAGCAGTAACACCCTACTAAAATTCAAGTTATAAATTTCAAATTCGTAAGGACTAATTATGGACAATGTCTAATGAAAGAAGTGAAGAAGTATAAGTTTTGTGGAAATGTGACTAAGAGCGCCTTAAATTATGCAAATAAGACACAATATTCAACTTCATATTGATGCATTGCCTCATTTTAACATTTCACGACACATAATACATGGGAATTCAACAAAACTGAACATTGCATGAATGCGAAAGCAATTCATACAAACTGCATAACCCCCAGTGACTCGGTCAATGTTATGTCAACATTTTGGGGAATAATAAACTAAGGTAGACCATACCAATCAAGCTTCAGGGAAACCAAAAAACTCTGAAATTGAAACCCCATGCAAAATAGACAACACTGAATGACCTCCAGTGTCCTCCACGCTATGTGAATATAACAATTGTATAGAGTGAATAATCATAGGAGTGCTCTATTCACATAATTGAGTGGTGATGGAATGAAGAAAATCCGACGAATGTGAATTTTGCATAAATTATGCAAATTAGACGACTCAAGTACCATATTTGACGTGGAAAATCTAATCTGCTACATCTACTTCATATGTGCACATCTATGTCCAACCAAGTCACCATCGCACCGAGGTTCATCTGTAATCTTGCTAACGAGCAGGCCAAAGATAACCTAAAAGAAGTAATTAACCTACTTAAACTAGGACCACCGCCTGGCGGTAGACCGCCATCTTATATATCCCCATTGCCAATAACCAGTTTATATTTTTTTGCCCGTAACTCCTTAAATAAGCACATTATTCAAGACTCAACCTTTAACCACATGACCACCCGACAGAGGTCAAATTGAGGTCAGAGGTCACACCTGCAGGTCAACAATTATAACATCCCAATGGTGAACCTGCCAGCCTCCACAGATAATCAATTCTCGATTACGGCCAGAAAACCAGTTTTGGACCCCTAAGTGACTTGAATGACCTTTAATGACATGGCAGTTTTATGATAATTGTTAACCTCCCATGTGATACATAAGCTCTAGGGAGCAGTTTGCATTCTGAGGGAACACGCCCAGTGCTATTGCCGAAAACGTATTAAAATCAGTTTTGACCCTTACGTGAAAGTTAATGACTTCAATGACATGCAGTTTTTTATAAAAATTGTTACTCTTGTGATGCATCAACTCCTAGAAGCATAGTGCATTCCAATGAACACGGCCTAATTTATTGCGAAAAAGCTATTAAATTAAACTTGACCCCGTGTAAATACCAAATTGCGTCCGATCGAAGCAGAGTTGGTTTCCTCCATAAGCACACAAGGGTCATTCCACAATCCAAAATAACCAGATTCTATTGTTTTTGCCCGTAACTCATACAGAGCACATTTATTCAATACTAACCTTAACCACATGACCACACGGACAGGGTCAAATGGAGGTCTGAGGTCACACAATGCAGGTCAAAAATTATATCCCAATGGTGAACCTTCCAGCCTTCACAGATATTCAATCTCCGATTACGGACAGAAAAGTTTTTGACCCCTTAGTGACCTTGAATGACCTTCAATGACATGACATTTTTTATCAAATTGTAACTCTCCATGTGATACATCCACTCCTACGAGCATTTGGCAGTAGGATAACACCCCAGTGCTATTGACAAAAAAGTATTAAAACAGTTTTCGACTCCTACGTGACCTTTCATGACCTTTCACTGACATGGTGGTTTTTATAAATAAAAAAAAAGGGTACTCTACCATGTGAGCATACACTCCTAGAAGCATTGCATTCACAATGAACACGCCTAATGTTATGCGAAAAAGCTATTAAATTAAACTTGACCCCTTGTAACTACCAAAGTATGAGTCCGATCGAAGCGGGAGTTTTTTTGGTTTCCCTAAAGCACACAACGGTCTAACAAGATCCAAAAATAACCCGTTGCTATTTTTGCCCGTAAATCTTTAAATAAGCACATTATTCAAGACTCAACTTTAACCACATGACCACCGACAGAGGTCAAATGAGGTCAATGGTCACACACATGCAGGTCAACAATTATATCACAATGGTGAAACCTTCAGCCTTCACAGATGTTCAATTCTCCGATTATGGCCAGAAAACAGTTCATGACCCCTTAAGTACCTTGAATGACTTTAATGACATGGCAGGTTTTAAAAATTGCTAAACTCTCAAGTGATACTTCCTCTCCTAGGAGCATTTTACCATCTGATGAACATGCCCAGTGCTATTGCCAAGAAGTAATAAAATCAGTTTTGACCCATACGTGACCTTGGAAGGACCTTCAATGACATGGTGGTTTTTATAAAAAAATTGTTACTCTCCATGCTGATGCAATCCACTCCTAGAAGATATTGATTCAATGAACACGCCTAATGTATTGCGAAAGCTATTAAATTAACTTTGACCCCTTGTAACTACCAAAGTATGCGTCCGATCGAAGCGCTAGTTGTTTCCGCCATAAAGCACACAAGGTCCAGCACATATCCAAAAATAACCAGTTTATTTTTTGCCCGTAACTCCTTAAATAAGCACATTATTCAAGCACTCAACCTTTAACCCACTGACCACCCGACAGAGGTCAAATTGAGGTCAGAGGTCACACACATGCAGGTCACCATTATATCACAATGTGACCTTCCACCTTCAAGATATTCAATCTCCGATTACGGCCGAAAACAGTTTTTGACCCTAAGTGACTTCGAATGAGCTTTATGACATGCAGTTTTCATGAAAATTGTAACTTCCATGTGATACATCCACTCTAGGAGCATTTGCATTCTGTAATGAAAATGCCCAGTGCTATTGCCGGAAAAAGTATTAAAATCAGTTTTGACCCCTAGTGACATCAGATGACCTCAAGACATGGGGTTTATAAACAACAAAATTGATTTACTCTCCATGTGATGCATCCACTCTAAAAGCATATTGCATCCCCAAATGAACACGCCTCATAATGTTATTGCGAAAAAGCTATTTTAAATTAAACTTTGACCCCTTGTACTACCAAAGATGCGTACGATCGAAGCAGCGAGGTTGTTTCCTCCATAAAGCACCCAAATGTCTATCACCTATCCCAAAAAATAAACCAGTTTCTATTTGTTTGCCCCGTAACTCCTTACATAAGCAAATTTATTCAAGACTCAACCTTTCACCACATGACCACCGACAGAGTTTTTTTTTTTTTTTTTCCAAATTGAGGTCAGAGGTCACACACATAGGTCAACAATTATATCACAATGGTGAAACTTCCAGCCTTCACAAGATGTTCAATTCTCCGATTATGGCAGAAAACAGTTTTTGACCATAAGGTGACCTTGAATACCTTTAATGACATGACAGTTTTATGAAAATTGTAACTCTCCATGTGATACATCCACTCCTAGGCGCATTTTGCATTCTGATGACACGTCCATTGCTATCGCCGAAAAGTACCAAAATCAAGTTATGGGGGTTGAGCTCAAATTGACCTTTAATGACCCTCGATGACATGACCTTTGTCTAAAAAATGTAACCCTAGATGGGTTACAAACACCCTGTCCTGAAATATAAAAACCACATCAGGAAAAGGTCACTGGAATTGTTGCAGGAACACATACATTTGGCAGTTATATGCCCCTAATGACCTTGAATGACCTTTGATGACATGATATGGCTTCATAGGAACATGTTCTCCTCCACCATGACTACATACCCCTGTCCCTGAAATTTCACATTGCCAAGAGCACTTTCACAGTGTAATTGTCTCCCAAATATTAGTTTTTCGGTCCATATTGACCTTGAATGACCTTTGGATGACATGACGTCAGTTTTTATGAAAAATGTTACTCACTCTCGATGATAATGCACGCAGGTCCTACGAGCATTAAGTATCCCAAAGTGTACTGCTGATGTTATTGCAGTAAAGGTATCAAAACCAACTTTGACCCCTCGTAACTTGAGAACCAAGTGGCCCGATTGAAGCGGGAGTTTGTTTTTTTGGTTATTCAGCACACAGAGCTCTGCCAGATATCCAAATTTTGACAAAAATTGACATTTTTTTTCTTTGCCCTGTAACGCTAAATAAGCACTTCCTTCATATTTTACCTTTGACCTTTTGTCCACCTCTTTTTCAGGGTAGTTTGACCTGCTGATTCTAAAATCACCATGACAATCAACACTAACATCCTAAACTGCACTTAATTTCGAGTGAAAAACTTTTGCCCTCTGAATATCTAACTTCACACACAAGGTCACAATGGGGTCAAATAATTGTTGTGATGTTCCGATCGGAAGGTAACATTTGAGATCCGAAAAGGCCCACGAATTTGATTCGGGATTCGGCCAAAAACATGGTAAAAGGTCAAATTGCGGTCACAGGTCACACAGATGATGTCAACGAGTGGATCGCAATGGTGTACCTCCCAACCCCAACAGACATGTTGTTTCCCAAGTTATGGCCCAAAACAGTTTTTGGACCCCGAATTTGACCTTGATGACCCTATTTCCGGCTGAAAATCTAATCAGTTTCATCTACCTCATAGCCCGCATCTATGTGCCAACCAAGTCACATAGCACCTACGGTTCATCCGTAAGCTTGCTCACGACCTAACCAATAAATTACATAAAATAGCTAATTACCTTACTTAATTAGTAACTTTCGTGACCAAAATCTTAATCAGATCGTGTTCAACCCAACCCGCTCCTTACCCTGGAAAACTTGTCGCAATTGCAATTGCCGTTCGAAAGATATCCTGCTCACAAGGAAGCTGTGACACACACAGCACGCACACGCCACCACACAACACATACACACACAACACACACGCCCAAGTGACCACTAGTGCTCATGAAATTCATTCAGGCGAGACAAAATGAATGCATCGTTCGGATACCGCATATACAAGAAGAAAAACTGACTCCAACTTACAAGCACTCAACACATAATTCTATTTTGGAGGAAAGAATGGTTGAACAGTCAGTTTTATCCCAAATATGACCCCCGCTCCACACCAAAAACCATTAGAGTTCCGTATCCTCATGAGGAAAGCGCCATACCAAATTTCAACCTGATCGGACCAAGGCATATGGGACTTATTGTGTTAAACAAGATTTTCAGACTTTGAACCCTCAGATGACCTCTGAACTGACTCAAACCAATAGAAATTATGGCACTCCATATGGGGCCCATATACCAAGTATGAACTGATCAATCCAAGTGGGGTGAGTTATCGCGTTTACAGATGCGAAAAATTGCCAAATTGTCAATTTTTACAATTTCCCCCAGATTTATTTTTCAGACTTTTCAGACTTGACCTATGTGACTAGTAATGTGACCTCAAATGAACGTTGACCTGTCCCAAAACAATAGGGATCATGTACTCAGTATGGGGAACTCGTATACCAAGTATGAACTGAATAAATCCAAGTGGGGGTGCGTATTCGTGTAAAACGAACTAAAGTTTGCCAAATTATCTTTTTTTTTCACGCAATTTCCCAATTTCTCCCCTCGAATCTGACCCCTGTCCGCACCAAAAACAATAGTTCCTGTACTCCTCATAAGAAAGCGCATACCGAAATTTCAACCTGATCAGACCACGCATTCTGGACTTATCGTGTTAACAATAATTTTCAGACCTTGACCTGACCCCAAAACAAATGGTGCATGTATATGGGGAACCCATATACCAAGTATGAACTCCAACCCTATCAGCCCCCGCTTCGTCCGAGGTATGTGAACAAGGCTATAGGCGTCACACCCACACGAACGCACTGTCTGACTGCATAGATCCCTCGACTCTCGTCAGGAATACAAAAAACTGTAACCTGATTTTCCTGATATGGGAGCCATAATAAATTTTTGACTAAATCACTTAAATTGCGTGGCGTGGATTTGTTAAATCCTATTTTATATTCACTTGGTTTATTTTTCTTCACAAAACTTTCTGTACAGGACACACTAACATGGATAATGAAACGCGACCGACCATTGTATCCTTCTATACCGCATTTCACTCCGATCCACCAGCCCAACCATTTAAAAAGAAAAGAAAAAGATCAGACATCCTCCACTTATAATATATAATACCGGAAGCCACGCACCTGGATATTGGCTGGACCTACGTTTCTGGTAGTCTTTTCACCAGAAGGTTAAACTGAAGAATGCCCAACTTTGACACATTTGCTATAGATATATTGCCCTTCATTAGGAGGAGAGCCAGATCAAAATATCTTCATACTAAAAACGGGAGAACATTTCCCCTTTTGGGTTTAGGATGGCAGAACACCCCTATAGGTACATTAATAGGGTAGAGAATTCTGACTGCTATATCATCACGGGGGAGCGCCTTGTGTGGCAGAAACACATCCCCAGGATCAGGAACGGTTAACTGTGGTAGAAAGCTGTGATAATGCTGATGATATAATCATCACAGGGGATGCATTTATCAGAAAACCTCTTCCTTAATAGTCTTGGAGGATAACATGTAGGTAAAGTGGACAACGTTGCAATGATATATCTTCACAGGGGATGCATTTATGGCAGAAAACCTTTCTTATCGGCTTAGAGAATACATGAGGTTAAAGTGGACAACGTTTAATGATATATCATCACAGGGGATGCATTTATGGCAGAAAACCTTCCTTAATAGGCTTGGAGAAGTACATGTAGGTAGAGTGGACAACGTTGAATGAATATATCTTCACCGGGGTTCATCAAATTTAGGGAAACATCCCCGTAGAAAGCTTGAAAAGGTACTTGAAGGTAGTAGGGTAGATAATGCTGTATGATATATCATCACAGGGGATGCATGGATTGCAGAAAACCCTCCCCTTAGAAAGCTTGAGTAATATACATTTAGGTCGGGTAGTTAATTGCTGATGCTAGAACATCATAGGGGGTGCATAGATGGCAGAAAACCTCCTTTAGCATTTTAGCAAGCTTGTCAACCAGTATTGATTAATGATTGTTGGTTCTCGTCCATTCGGCTTCATTGAAGGACACATTCCATCCAGCCAAAATATTTAAATGTCATATGATCGTGCATTGAGAATCATGGCTAATCAACTTTGTTTGATGTTTCATGCATGTTCGGTTATCAAATTACACCTTTTAAAGATTATTATTTATCACTGCTAATTGGCAATTTTGGCAAACTGGCAAACTATTGGACGATGTCATATCTACCAAGTCTGAAGAAAATGTTAATGGTTGATGTCTTAACTTTTCCCTTAATTGGTTATAAATGACATCATAAAAGGTTGCCAGTTTGCCCAAATCACCAAATCACATGAATTGAGGAAGCCATATCTTCCCAACCGAACATCCTATAAACCTGGTACAAATGATATTTGAATAATCTTTTATTCTCCTTTAACTTATAAACCAAGAAGAGTACTCATTTGGCTGGACTTTGCTTTAAGATCCTGCCATGACTGCCAGTTCACATCGATAATCATCTAACCAGACTAACAGTCCCATGAGACACGCCCACCATAACGAAGCGCAACCCCATTCTCGTGCCTAGCAGTCGCAATCCGATTTCAGAAGTATAGACACGAAACTCGTGCGAGTCCTCCGTCAATCGCCCCTGTGAAAATGTCTCACATTTCCTAGTAACTAGAAGCAAGGTGCACACACTGTTGTCTGTCGCTACACAGCACAAGTCCTAACCCTTCATTTGCCTCGTGCCCAGAGCGGGGGAATATGGCGGGTCGTTTCATCCTCATCACCATCAACCAGAGCCACACAGAAAAGGGAGGGGAGGGCCATTGAATTGATATCACCCCACCACAAACACAGCAGTTCCAGCAGACCACAAAGATAAAACCAAGACTAGTCCAACAGCACACCAACCAGACTGACAGCAGTTCATCATGCTGTGTCCTATCTAGCAATCCCATGAGGGTTGCCCCTTTGTCAATCAACACTTTTTCTTATCCCTAAATCTTGGCAGGAATACTCCTGTTTGTTCCCAATGTGACGTGATATGAGACCCCCTTTTTACCATGAATAAAGCTACAATTTTTTTCATTAATCTCCTTCAAACAGGTCATATGCGTCTAGACTTTGTGCCATTCTGTCCCTAGTTGTAGTAGACTCAAAGGGGGAAGGAATCTTAATCAGCACTTCACTCACGGTCAGAACTGCTATAAAAAATGTAAAATGGTACACTCTGTTTCACCATGGAAATGGAATGAACCAAAATGGTAATTCAACCCAGTGGGTACGACAACTTGTAAATGCTACTTTCTACATAAGTGTGTCGTAGGAAAGTAAGAATGGGGTCTGTGTTTTGCAAAATTCATTTAAAAAATGTTCTAACTGATCAAAGAATACTTTCCCTTTCCTTGAAACCATCTGTACATATGCTTTCAATCTAAGTGTATAAGGGTAAATAAAACCTATAAGGAAAGTAAACCATTGTGGAAGTTTGAGGGGGGCCAGGCAGAATGAACAATGCTGGGTGGGTGGAACAAGCCTGCCATCACCCTCCTCCAAGAAGACAGACGCCTGACTTCCTCGTCACACTTGGGCTCAAAACAACCAGTGACATGTTTCTGGGACAGTGTTGTGGCGGTGGCCCGATGGTTACAAGAGACTGGCTGTGGATGGTGGTATCCCCCCTCCCAATTAACTGCACCACCCCATCCAGGAGAGGCCACTTTCCCTATCATATTCAACAGTCTGAGTTTCAGGGCTCTAAGCAATCATAGTTTTGCCCACTTTCTCACAACGTACACAGGGTAAGGATATGCCTTTCTGGCTTTATTTGAAGGTGGAGGTATTCACCACACAAACAGCAACATGAAGATTGCCTACCCGGCTCTGCTCAAAAAAAATACTGAGCGCCGAGCAAGAAGTTTTCTGAGTGACCCAACAGAGTTGAATCCCAATTCCCCACGTGAGCAGATACACCAACTTGTATGATTGATTCTGTAGGTTCGGGCCAACCAAGATTAGCTAATCGGGAAGTCTGACCATATTGATCGGGTGAGATCGACTTCTCCTTTTCCACTAGTGATGGTCCATCAGTAATTCCAGAAACACGATACCTATCTGCATGCTCCAGCCCCCCCCCATCCTTCCCTCCCCCCCCCCCCCCCATCTCATCAATGGTTGCCGTTTCAGGAAATCTTTTGTACCATTCTGGACTATTTCAATATCCTTTGTATGGGCAGTCTTTGTTGCAAGATTTGATGGCTGGTGGATGTGAAATCGACCTGTGACTTGCCCGGTATATACACCTACAATTACAGGAGCCACTGCCAATAGAACTTTCAACATTCTACGGCGGAAGACAGTGGTCTCTAAAACGACTCTTATCGCCCCAGTATCAAGGTGCTTCACAGACACGCATCTCCTAATCAACAAAAGCACCAGTCACCTATTCCCACGTAAGTGTATGAATCACATCGATCGTACTCAGGAGTCCTATTATTAACCCTGGGCCTAATATGGTAATGAGAAACAAATTGTTCCCGTACAACTAGATTCCTTGCAACTCTGGCTGAAATAATACAAGATTTCACATCATCTCAGAGATGTGCTTTAACAGAAAACAAAAGAACAAGATGTGGTTAACAAATAATCAAATTTTATTTAAAGAGAGAGATTCTCCTTCTTACGTCCCAAAGCAATTGGTTCTCTTCAGAAGACCGAACAGGGCTGGGAGGAAATTTTGCAGATGCTTATTCAGTTCATCCATGTTTGAGAACTTAGAATATCACTGACCATGAAGTAAAAGATTGCATTTAAATATTCAAAGGACTGAATCATTCATTTGACATTTATCCTTGACGAAGGCCTTGTTCGATAATCTCAAATAATAGCACTTGTACACTGTGAAAGTGCAAGAACTGCCTTCCCTCGCAATAGTTCAAACTTGACGCCCTGAGCACGTTACCCATGCCGCAACGCTTTCGCCAAGTTCTATGCACAGTATTCCACTCAGCAGGTTATAACACAGAAAGAAAAAATATTTCACATATATTAAGTTGTTGGCGTGAGAATATAGCGATAAAGTTGCATAAAAAAAGAAACGAAAAATTCTCCTGAAAGCCAATTATGTGTCTGGTGACTAATCCTGAATACGGCCCAGACATCTAGGGCCAAAGCCAGTGCAGCCCTCGAATCAGGTCCTTCCACCTGTGACATGTCAATTTACAGTAAAAGGAATGCGGAAAGGACTAAGGGTCCAATGCCCATGATGATCAATTAGCTTAGGAGAATGCACATAGATTCATCACTATAACCACACTCGTACAAAGTCCTCACAAAGCCGTTCAGTCAAAGCTAATTATGTCTAGTAGGGTCAGACCTGATATGAGGTTTAGGACAGGCAAGGTGAAAAGTAAAGTCATCCAGGCGTGGGGAGAGGAAGGACACAGCCTAAGACCAATCAATTGCTGTCAATAAGTTAGCCCCGAAATAATCCTGCTGGATGACTGGGGGAAACGAGTTCCTGGTCCGAGACCCAGGTCCTAGCTAAATTTAGCTAGGCTGGTCACTTCACACTGACCCTCATCGCTAGCAGGACTTTTATTGACGTTCAAACACTAATTAAATATCATTTGTCAACATCACCACTGATGCTTGACACAACCAAGTCATACTACCCAGGCCATGTGGCATTCAAACTTAATGTTTGACTGACTCAATGCGGGGGGTAACATGGGGGAACCTGCTGGTTACTGCTACCTCTCCAACAGGAAAACACTAGCTAGCATTCTTTCTACCTCCGAAATGCCCTCACTGGTATATGATTGAGTTTGTTCACCAGGATATTACTGGTTCCTTGTTCCTAGGCACATTTTCCAAAAGGCGCTGATTTTGCACAGTTCAATGGACACAATATCAATATTTACGCATCACGAAATGAATGATGCCAATTCTAGTTTAGGCATACTCTCTGCTCCGTTTCCCACCGTTTCAAACAAAAAAAAGGTTACTTCATACGGCGCATATAGCTGACAAGTACCGTGTTCCAATGAAGCTTAACTGCGCTTTTTGGAATGAGTAATACCGGATCAGAGAATTTCTGTTGTTGAATATCACCAAGCTTTATATAATTGGCTACTTTTTGAGTAGTTGTCAGGGTATATCTATGAGCTCCATGCCCCCCCCCCCCCCTCTCCTTTTATCACACCAAGTGGACTGGAACAAACCACCACTGTATTTCCCCATCGTTGTTTCTGCCTAAAGGAACCATGTCAGAAGTTAGGCTACAGTCGAGCTTATCATGCACAGTACTGTGTCTACCCAACGCCTACTGTTTGATGGTGTTTACTACTGTTGTGTTGAGCTTGCAGCTCTGCTGCGGCCATCTTGATACCTGCAGTAGTGCTTGCAGCTCTGCTGCGGCTATCTAGATACCTGCAGTAGCCCAAGCTGTGCCACAACCCGTTGCTTAGCACTGAAGGTTACATATCACTGTGCATCAGTGAACACATAAATTGTCCACTTGTGAGGTAGCTTCACTATATCTGAGAATTCCAACTTGGCTGCAACATAACCAAGGCTGCTGCAATTCGCTACACAGCCACAGCTTTGCTGGCAGATGACTAACATAGTTTTTTCCATGCATCCTCGACTGCACATAACCCCTACTGTAAGGGAGATAACAAATTGCTGAGTTCATCTCAGCTGCAGCCTCAGAGCTGCTGCTGCAGCTCTGAGGCTGCAGCCTTAGTCGAGATTACACTGAAACAGTGTCATTATCATCATGAACCCATCAATGTGCACTGTAAAATAGTTGTTTTTGTGGGTAACATCAAGGTCCCAGATTGCCTGCAGAAGACCAAGGGTGGCTACACCCTGCATGGTGCGCCCATACTAGTTTTTTTCGTGATTGGTATCTCTAAACAAAATTATCAAGAAAAGTATAGGACAGTAGCACATTACCATAATTCCAAACCTCTGGGGCTCTCCATTATGGGCAATCCTGGGGGGATTGTCCCCCCCCTCCTACCTTTGATAAATCGCCCAGTGATGAGATTTTTTTTACACAGTTACTTCTCTAAAAAAGAAGCCATGTGCCCTTCCCCACCACCCTTCATCCTAAACCGCTTCTTGCTGCTCTTTACAAATCAACGCAAAACAATAATTGCTCCAAGGAAGCAGACAAACTTATGTCATATATCATCCACAGGTCGTATGAAGTCAGTACAAAAACGTGTCTCTCTTTACACCACCACAAATAAAAAGACGCTCACCCACAGTCATACTCGTCAATAATTTACTGAACCTGCCGCTTGAGAGACAACTGTAGGCAACCCAGGTCTCTTTGTTGAATCGTTTTGCACCAGTGCCGAATGATGTTTTTCGTCTCTACCTGACTGGCTACTCTTTTAGGTTCGCTGCCAGGTCCCTTCGTCAGACAGGTGTTACTACTTTGCCAGCTTGGGGGCAGCATCTACATCGCTGTAGAGTAAGACTGGATACAGCACAGCTCGTACGCAGCCATCTTCATCACCTCAGCCAGGATATCCGCCTTCTATCACTCGCCCATCCCTGCGGGGAGAGCTGAAACGACTACGCCCTCCAGTGCCGCTCACTGTGCTCCCTCCCGATCACTTCATGGTCCTCCTTGTTGGTCCAGTCTGGGGAAAATCTGTTACCATCACAAAAGACCCACAGTCTACAGTGGCCAACCCGCACTGTGTAATAAGTTCATCTTTCCTACCGAGCCTGGTTCCCTTCTTTTTCGTTGCCCACCATCCTGGACTGCCTCACAAGGCGCCCACACTTCCAGTGGTCGTCCTTTTCTCTACTTTCTTTTCCCAACAAGTCCACCATGTAGCAACTATTCTAACTCATGCACGCCTCCATGCCAGGAGTCCGTGATCGCACGATCAGTGGTTTTACAAAACGTGTCATTGTCTCGTCCCACACTTATTGCCTATTCAAGACCATTCACAGCGATTTCTCCCCGCCAACGTCCACGGGTCTAATACCATCGCTGTTGCAGAATCTTCTAATTTCGCTGCCGTCTATTCATGCTGTAGCTTGTCATATCCTACAAGTGACGCATGCAATGAGAAAAACACTTTGCTCAAACCTACGATCGAGCAATGTACCTCACAAACAGCCATTACACGACCGATGGTCACATGGCACCGTTCCCATCTCTCTAGCAAACGTTCATGCTTCTGTTTGACGATGGCCACTGAGAACTCGTCGATTCTCCACTGCTCTGACAGGTTTTGTACGAGTCTCCGTCCCGTACTGCCGCAGCTTGCCTCCCAGTTATCATGGCCTCCCTTGCGCAGTTGTCCAGGGACTTTATACTAGCCCCGCTTCCACAAAGACGGACACCACAGAGGATCGTTCCGAGCAATGTCTGTGACCACTGATGCAGTCCCCCAAATCTGCTAGGAGAGGTGGAAGGACTGCTGTCCCTCCAGCGCCGCTAGCTCAGCTTGGCTGACTATGATCTCCTTCGTCTGTCGTCTGGGAGCTCAGGTAGTTCACGCAGGTCATCACCGGAGGGCAGGAAGCTGTCCGGGCCTCCGGGCCTCGCAGGACTTCTTCCTCACACATCGTCAAGGGGCTCAGGGCTCGAAGCCTGCAGAGGGTGAAAAAATTATGTATCAATAAACATGTGAAATAAACTGGGGAAGATTCATTCCACTCAAGTTGAACAGTGTGTGGAACTGTTTCAGAGAAAAGGCAATCACAAAACATGATGGCTCTCCTGTATTTAGAAATTCTCCATCTGCCTCAGAAAGCCTTGTTTGTGTTGTCTTCCAACACAAACAACGATTTGACAAATTTGAAGAGGCATAGCTCAAGAGTGAACACCTCAGCTCGCAGTCAGGCCAAAACTGAATGTTTGAGATTGTACCTACCCGGGTCAATCTATTGAGAGTTTACTACTTCCTAATTTTTGTATCTTTTTTTGTCCCCAACAAAATTTCATCCTGGGTATTGGCCATATTTGATTAAACCCATCCCATATAGAGATATAGTCTTACATGCCCAACTTACACTTCCCCCCCTCCCCTCCCCACTTATTACATGCCCACGTTACGTCTTCCCCACCCTCCCCCCCCCCCCCACCACCACCACCAGAGCTTGAAAAAGGAACTCAGCCACAATGACACTCTCTGGCCTCCTTCCTTGGGAGACCCTGGATATAAAGACCCTGCCCTGATACGTGCAACATGATTGGTTGCTCTATATCTCTTTCCATGTCATTTTGGATAAATAATTCCTCTTCACCCTCACCTCCCACTGGTAGCTTTGGACTGCCGGTGACAAACTGGAGGAACATCCTGCTCCTCTGGCTTGTATGACCCAGAGCCCTCGTACTGACTTTACAGCTCGGCTGAAAAGAAAAAAAATCAATGTGAGGGAAAACTCATTAATTTTTGCACCTTGACCAGGATAATGCAAATTGGGTTGAAAAGTAAGACCCCAACCCCTCACTTCTGCTGAATGGCTCCAAGCTTGTTGTTACGAGGGTCACATGTAGAATTCTCCAGTTCGTGGTAAGATGCTTCACTGCAGTTCTTTTCAGTTCTTGCAGAACTTCTCTGATGCGTATTGTCCCTTGTGGTCCAGCATCCAGACTCTAGTCCTCAAATATCCAATCCGACATTGTCCAATATGTGGTCACTGGATCCAATCACACACACCTCATGCTCATATTGCAGTCAAGTTAACCACACGAAATGAGTCCCATACAAAACCTAACCAAGGATCAACATGCCCTAAAAAAACCGATAACAACTCCTTGGCAAACATTCATAACGGCAGTTGACCAGCAGGGAGAGGGTGTAGGGATAAACCTGTTGGCGCTCACTTGCACCTGGTCTTCTCCTAACCACTCTGTCGCACTACCAGTCACAACGCAATAGAGGCAACTAGTAGGTCATCAGGCATCTGGCTGAATAGGCGCACAATGTTGGGGCTCATACAGTTATTCAAATTTGACTCAAGTATTCACACGTCAAGTTTGCTGAACAGCAACAGCCATTTTTGGCTATGTTCTTTCCCTAATCCAAAGCCTATATGAAGCAGCACACCCAACCGACAATATGTCCTTGGTATAACTGACCTGCAGCTGCAGCTGTACCTACAGCTTAGTGCATACCTGCCTATATGAAGGCAGCACCACCAACGACAATATGTCCTTGGTATAACTTGACCTGCAGACCTGCAGCTGCACCTTACCTACAGCTGTCGTGCACTACTGCATCAGGACCCTACAGCTGCCGTAGACCTGCAGCAGGTACCCACTGTGGAATAGACACCTGCATCTTCAGCAGGTACATACCCTGCAGTACATACTGCAGCAGGTATCTACAAAGCTGCAGTGACACCTGCAGCAGGTACTACGCTGCAAGTCAACACCTGCAGCAGGTACCTACCGCTGCAATAAACACCTGCAGCAGTGCCTACAGCTGGCAGTCGACACCTACACAGCCTGCATGAACACCTGCAGCCAGGTCCTTACAAGCTATCGACCCTGCAGCATGTCCTTATAGCTGTCGTACCACCTGCAGCAGTAACTACGTGCATAGAACCTGCGGCTTCGGCAGGTACATACAGCTGTCATCAGACATCTGCGACAGGGCTGCGCTGCATGTGTACAACTCCCACTAACCTGTCGTGGTGTGTAGCCATGGTCAGGTCTGCAGCACTCCAGCAGTAAATCTTGATGTCCCAAGCCTCGCTGTTGTCACCACAGAATAGCTGGTCCAACTGCAGAGGAGGAATTTCAGATTTGTCAGGGTGTCATTCAAAAATAATTGCAGCGAAGACTTTCCCATTCCTACATTCTAGGTTCTCATCCTACTTCCTATCCTGGGACCCTATGTGTGAACAGGCATGTTTTGGAAAAACTTCAGCCGATTTTATTGCTGGCATTACTCCAGGGGTGTGGACCCCCCTCCCCTTTTTATTTTTAGGTGCTCTTGATGCAAATTGTGCATGAATTTCACCATTCACTTTTTACATTCTCACGAATCATTTTGCTTTTCCCCATTCCTATTTTTCAGGAACTCCCTGTGGACCCCTCTGGTCTCATAGATCCAGAAAATTACTGTGGTGGGCACCCGGGGTACGTGGCCCCCATGTTTCGGTGTAACTATGATTGAACCACAAGGCCCTTGCAGTTTGTGAGCTAGTGTGGTTGATTGGGACGGCCAATGAGCGGTCCCTCATGGTCCATAACATTTTTGGCATAACCATTGGTGCCATTTTAACGAGCATAGGCTGGCCAATCTTATTTTGTGATATACCTTTTCACCCTTATCAGCTTTCTATAAACAGTGATTTCTCTCATGGATAACACACAGACCAACCCAAGAGCCGATACTATTCAACAACACCAAATATTTGGCCTAATTCTGTCAAAATCAGATACAACGTCGCTCCTCCTCATTCTGATTTAATCAAATTGATACATAACGCCCATAATTAGCAACAGTATATGAAATATGTTATATCCAATTGACTACAGATAGCTTCAACCGACCCCATCACGTTCCTGTATCGTCCCTAAGATAATTGGAAGCTCTTGGCAAATATGCTAACGCCACATATACCAAACAGTGCGCATATACTTTGTTCTCGTGGTGCACAGGAAAATTCCTGTCACAGTGTACACTCAGACTGTTGCCAGATACAAAATTTTCAAGTCATTTGTTCATCATCAAAATCCGTCTTAAAACGGTTAAGAAGCAATCCCTCTAAATAAGTCGAGGCGTACACGAACACACACACAAACACAAAGGGTTTCATTAACTCTCGTCCGAACTATGTTCAGGCCCAAAAAATATATTTTCCTCTCAGAGTAGAAGCTCTTGCAAGTGAGCAATGGGGAATACAGACTCAAAGCCCTCTTTGAATGCTCAAACGCCTTGTCACGCCTTCCATGAACGTCCATGGACCACAATGCTATCTGTGACCAAATGGAAAAATGTTAATATTGAGTAATGAGTGCTAAGCACCTCCCCTGTTCTGAATGCATAGCCCAGTCAAGTTAATGGAAGGCTAGGAAACCCACCCTACCGGTGCGTTAGGATAGGTGCGAAAGCCTAAGCTGCCAAAGCACTTGCGCAAGAGCGATGAGGGAGCTACAGAAAATCCCTCAAAAACACAATGCGAAAGGAGGTGCCGCTCACAAAACGATCCCAAAGGTGCTTCTGAAATCCATCTGCACATGATAGGAACCTTTTTGGCGATCAAAAGGCCGAATTTTATGGTGATTTTTTGGATATGAAAAATTAGGGGCTAAAAAGCCCACTAACAATAACTCTGGCAAAATGGGAAGGGCATGAGGTGGCCAGTCCGGGTTTATAATTGTCCAGAAGCCAGCTTTGCGCATGGGGGGGGTCCTATCTGGGGTGGTTTTAATAAAGTGAATAGATTGCCTTGTCACATCCTCAATGAATGTCCAGTGAACCACAAGCTATGAACCAAATGAAACAATGTTATCACTAGGTAGTGAGTACTAAGCATTTGACTTGTTTCTTATTTGTACAGGTTCGGAAGAACATACAAGGCTCAGCGAAGAAACAACCCTGATCTGACCCTAAAATGATATTACCTGCAGTCAACTTCGGAATTCCGCAAAATCAAACTGCCACCGTGTCACATGCATATTTGGTAGAACACTAGATGTGTCCAGCAATTGACCATGAGATTTAGCTTAGTATCAGTTTTAGCACCAACATTTCCCCGCAATTAACATAATTAATTAAGCTTAATTCCCCCTAACTAAACTCTAGCATCCACATCTGTAGATGTGTCTATATTACGATGAAAGGTAAAGAACACCTTTCTTGATAACGAGTGACTGTACCAGTGTTTAACGAGTCACTAAATCATGACTCAAGTCATGACTTATGTAACTCGATAGTCTAGTCCTGACTCCGGTCACTGTACTTTTTCCAATAGGGAGACTTTCCAACAAAGCTGCTTGAGTCATTCCATATTTGAAAAGCAGTGACTAAGTCATGACTCATTACCACATAGAGAGAGGTGGATATGCTAGGGGAGAGAAAGGCATCTCATGTTCCATTCTCTAGATGAAGTGGAGTCTCTGCTGCAACTATCATCGCAAAGAGCATTTCACAACCGCGTCCCTAAAATATCAGCATTGAATCCTACAAGTATCTCTGTTCGCTGCTATGAGTCTGGGATACAGGGCTGGAAACATTAGGAACTAGGGAAACAAAGCAATCATCGAGCCTGTGTGTGCTTGTATCCTCAGTGTAAGGACGGTTGTGCCTTTTCGGTACATTCGAAAACGTTTACTCAGCGCATCATTCGGCTACACACACACCACACCATTCAATGAGCTAACACTACGAAAAAGGGAAAATGACTATTAATGCTCACTATATATTTTTTGTCCAGTCTATCTTTCCCATACATACTCAAGTTACTATAGTCATGAGGTTGTAATCATTAAATGTTCATCTTTTCTTCCCCCTTATTAGGACAGTGGCAGTGGAATTAACTTGAACTGGATTTCGACATCGTCTCCGCTGGACCACGTACTAACACTGTGTCTGAACCATTCCTACAATACTCACGTTAAGGTAGTTTTCCCGGTTGTGGATGGTTTACAGGTTGTCTTGCCCCCCCCTTTTTCCGCGCGATGGCTGGGGTACCCTGGGATGGTGAAGTCCGCCCCATTCCCTCGACGACGCCTTCCACTTGTGAGTTTTTCTCTATGGCCTCCTGAATACTGGCTGCAGACCGCCAATGAAAACAAACCAATAATAATGACAAATGTATGTAGGTTAAACTGTTGTGCATTACAAGCAAAATAGATGAATTGTTGGTTTTTTCTACAAAATTCTATACTTACCTGAAAAATAACCTATTTTGAATCAAGGACAATCATGTTTTCTGTTCCATTCTAAACATGCAATCATCATCTAGGTGAAATTGTCTCATGACTCAGCGAGCAATGACTAGCCCGTTTCACAGAAAAAATTCCCCAGTCTATTGGAACAATGTTTGCATGACTTATCATAATAGCGACAAACAACTGTGTTCTATACCAAGCCATAATAATCACCGAGTTAGAGATCACGTACGAAATGACTACTCAGATTCGGTGACGTCATACATAAAGTTTGTGTGGGACAATCCCCCAGCTTCATGCGAGCAGTATGCACGATAGCAGTGGGGCCCATTTTTCAAGCCCGCCATCGAGGTTGAACCTACCTTAGTCTTGTCAGCAGCGAGTCTCTTCCTTCTGCATAACTAGCGACTTCAGCTGGTGGTAGGACTGTGCAGCCGTCGGGTCGTTTAGTGGAGGTCAAACGATTTCATCCATCCGCTCCTGCCCTAGGAGCCACTTGTAGAGGGGTAGGCTGAGGGGGTATGTCCAACTGGTAGAGGAGGGGGGCAGAAGGAAGGTACAATTAAACAATAACACTCTGAAACGGAAGGGCATAACGAGTCAGATTAATTCCTAACCTATATACAGTTCACCATCGATTTTGTTACGATGTAAACCAACCTCACTCTCTCCAGATAATTAGGCTGGAATGAAATTATGTACTTATATAATTCCCACAGTTGTTGTAATTTCTCCACTGCCATGGACTTTTACATTTTGTTACAAGTGTTTATTAACTGTCGATTCGACAATTGTAATTGATTTGGCGGAGTACAGGGTTTGTTTTTTTTTTTTGTTTCCTTCCTGCCGGATTTCTTGGCAATCAATTTCCAAGAATTTCCATTAATTTTCCATGACCGAAAAAGAATTTCCAGACCTTCTCTCTGACTCTGCACCAGAAATCTCAACTGAGCATCCAACAAAAGAGCCAAATCAATAACAGCAAAAAGCTGTTGGAAAGTGACAACATCACTCCATGAAACTTTTCATGACTTTTCCATGACTCCACTTTCACTCCAATTTCAAAACTCATCCAGGCCTGAATTTTTTATTGATGGAAATTCCCATGACTTTTCCAGGTTTCCCCATGAAACCGGGGAACCCTGGTAGTATCACCACTGTCTCTGCCAAAACTTTTCTACGAACCCCCTCTTCCTCCCAGGCTGAAGATATGAAGAAAACTGCTGTCACCAGAGTGTGTTGAACGGCTGGTTACACTCCACTCATATCATATGGTAACCCAATGACTATGTCGGAATGAACCATTTTTCTTTCTTCATCAACGACGATTCCGAAAACTCACCATTCTCGATCCATCAGCGCCTTGGCCATGAGCGGCCTAGGAACTTGAACTTTGTCTTGCCTGGACACTGCACGAGGACTTGGCGTTCCCTCCCAGGGGGGCAGGGAAGAGTCCGTTGTGGGCATTAATGTACCTCCTCCTGCTCTCTGTGTCCTGAATCTGGAAGGAGGGGATAGAGAAGCGATTCAATTCTGGTTTTGTAAGCTCAAATAGTTCAATTAGTGGGCCTTTGGCTTAGGCTATCTACGAAAAGGTAGTAAACATCACTTCCTCTAGTTTTTGAAGGACAACTGCAGGATGAATGCGTCAGTCCAACCCCATAACAAACGTCGAATTACAGTCGTTTGGGCGGACGCATTCAGTTTTTCATCCAGCGATTATATCCGCCACCTTTTAGGTCATCCTGGCAGTTGTCCTCAAGGCTATTCAGCCTACAATCTCAAAACTGTTTCGGGGACAAGCCCCTCTCCTCCCATTCAATGTTGGATTTGGACCCGAGCACCATCGGGACCACATTGTTTGTGGGAGGCGGGTGAAGGACGCTGTCCGCAGAATACGACCAACGATGCCAGTGAAAGGAGTCGTTCAGTGTCCCATTGTTTTGGTCCGAAATGTACCCAACACAATTTCTTGAGTGCGACTTTATGCACGCTGTCTCTAATGCAGAAGTGGAAGGGTCAGTTAGATTTCCAGCTACTGGAAAGTCAATTTAGGTTACACAACATTCAACACCTTCCATACGATATATATTCAATATTATACATCAGGATCAAACCTACTTTTTTTCCTGCAATCGAGAAGCAACTACATTAAGTCATTATTCCAGTTCGGCCGGCCCATGATCTACGAGTTCGACGGCACGATGTAAAAACATTCATTTTGCCCTTCTTTCACTGGAGCTGTGCAATGAGAACCACTACTGGGAGGAGTTGCTCAGTTGGGATGCAGAAGAAACCTCAATTTGTAGCACATGCTGATAGCTTACTCAGAAGTGAGATTGTAATCACACCTTTGTTTTCTTTGGAGAGCAAAATGCAATGCAACACCATAGGCATTTATTGGGATGACTAGGGTAAGTGCTCTCCTGTTTTTCCTTCCCGGTTTTTTGGCTGGAACCCTTACTTGGCGCACCTGACTGTAAACTCTCACCCACCCCTGAATGGTGCCACATTCACAAATTAAATCCATACCTACTACGCGTGACCTGGATTTGGATGGATGGAGAAAAGAGGTTTGACTTTTTTTTCTCTTACGTGAAGGTATTTGCTAGAACCAATGCTGGTTAAAGTTCCTCCAGCCTTTAGTTCATGTACTCCTTTCCAGCCCGAAGCTCACAGTACTGTAAGTAATCTATTGTATTGACTGATATAAAAACTATAGATAGAATGTTTTTTTTTTGTTGAAACGATCAGTATTGTCTAAATTGGTATTGTTGTGGATGGGTTACCTTGTTGGTGAAACTAATACATTTGTTACGGCTGGCCGTTTTTTTTTTAATTTTCAGATTGATACCATTTCTCCAAGAATGAAATGATATGAGTGCTGTAATCTTAATTTTTTATTATTATTCCTGTAGATGAGGTATCCAACAATTGCATAATTTCCAATATCATTGATGTTTTTTTTCTTTTCGCGTATATTCCCAAGGCTGAATAGAATTTGAGTTCCAACACATGTGACTCTCAACACGAAAAAGAAGGCCTTTCTTCCCCCATCCTTACTGTGGGTTTCACGGTAATGGAGAGCCTCTCCTCTCCAGAGGTCCAAGTCGCTGCCTCCGCTGGAGCTCCCGGGAACACCAGGGCATAGAACTCGAGGGTGGGGCCCCGCCCAGTGCCGACCTCTCCCTCGTACTGGACCTCGAGGATGCCCGTGACCGGCCAAGTCCTCCATCACTGACTCGGCCTGCTTCAGGATGTCGTTCCTGGATACTGTTCTCTGTGGATGAGTGGTTAGTGGAAATTGGCAGTTGATATTTACTCGAACCACCTCTAGCCCGAAGCCCTGTGACCGGTTAAGTAGAAGGATACCCAAACTGCAAAACAGTCGTCTGCCCTTCAGAAACAGAATTTTATTATACAATTCACTTCCCTCTTCCAGTCACCATTTACATATCATTCCTCTTTTTCATACTTGATGGAAAGGCCCACCAAAATTCTTCATTGGGCCAAATTGAGATGAATTACACTTTTGTAACCACGTCAAAAAGGGAGGGGTATTGCATGTTCCTCAGTATGCAAAACAGAGGATGATATACCAGGCCAGGCAGATGAACCCTGGAGGGTTACTCTTTCAACTGCAACACACGGGGAGAACAAAAAGAGGAAAACACCATTTATAAGAGACAAAGTCCCTGTTTGTCTGTTTTTCCTATTCAAAATGCCTCCACCCATGACGGCTAGCTCACCGTCTCTTATCGAGCCTAGGGGCGACCCTCCGCTGGTGTCTGCTGCTCCCAGCTCAGGGTTGTGTCCTGTAGCGCTGCATTGCCGGTCCCGGTCGAAGGAGGCGGCCCGTATTAGACAGCATCTGGGGGTGCGAACGGCAGCAGGAATAGGACTGTGGAGGGAGGGGGACACGTATCAATATATCAGCGAGGAAGGGGTAAAGGGTAAGCAGCCCGGCAGTCATCAAGCCCTCTGTGCATCAGAGGTCTAGTGTTCTGTCGTCAATCATCTGAAACCATTCACGGGAAACTTGGTACCCCTTATTGTGCGAGGAAGTGGTTAAAGTCCTTATATCAAGATGTGAATTGGGCATGTTTTGCTCAGAGGAAATTTGGATGAATTATGCTGAGATGACAGCACAGGGAATATTACGTGACAACTTGTAAAAGATCATTCCAGGTTAACAGCGCTCATGGATGGGAAAATTTGCATTAATTTATGAGAAATCTCATCGTTGTTGGTATTACATAAACGTTTGTATAAACAGAGGAACATGAACTGGCCAAAAGTTAATAGAATCAAACCGTACACCATTTTGATGAACCAATTCGCTCTCGTCAATACCTATTCGCCCTACAGTCACCAAAACGTTTATGCTAAGGCTTCTAACTAAACTGCACAAAAAAAAGCTGCCTCACCATGAGATGGCTATCGCATGAGCCAGGACGGTAGGTTGCCGTGTCATGCTCATAGTGGGTCTTGCGAGCTGCGGTTTGTCTTGGCTGTCAGCTTGATGTTTGATGAACTCACTTGCACTGATGGCAGCGTGCGGGTGGGTGTCCTAGTGGGGGGCAAGAAATAGAAGCAGCAAAATTGGGGTGGTTCAACAGTGGTGGGATGGCAGGGAGCCCTGGCAGTTACACAACAAAATGATGAGGCATTAGCATGGGGTATCCTTACAGAAGAGTGGTCCGAAGATTTGGGTTGTCATCAGGGGTCCCACAGGGTTTGTTAAATCCAACACGACCCCTTAATGGCACCCCTCTCGAATGCGGTGACAGGTAGTCCAGAGTCAGACGGGTTCTCACATGGTACAGACCAGGGCTGCCCGAACCACTCTGTATTTCCCATCACACATGCAGAGACCCTACATGGAGGTCAGGGCCAAGGTTTCTATACCCTGGATTTTGAGTTGATTTGATTTTACAGGTTCAGGAAGCAACAAAGGCTCATCTAGGAACCCTGGCCGTATTGATCTTTTTTTGGTGTGGAATGAGAAAGACCTCGGCCATCGCAACTGCAAGTGCCACCACGTAGGGAAAATCGTGGTGACTGCTGGAATTCGAACCGGAATTATTTTGGTTGTAAAGTGTCACTGATACCACTCTACCATTCTTCCGCCCCCTACCCCTGTCACAAAGCCTGCAAAAGCAAGGAAGGAAGAGCACTACAGAAATAGCTGACAGAGTAAAGGGCATAACATGACTCGGTTGTGACAGAGTCAGGACTTCTGGTATTGGCAAGGTGTCAGGCCAGGGTTTTTTTTTTTTTTTTACCTCTTGCCACCAACCAGTACCCGTCCAACATTAGCCGGCCAGTCACAAACCCTGTCAAAGACAACTCGAAAAGAACAAACAATTGCACAAATCTTGTTAAAGACAACTTAGAACAACCCGGTCACAAACCTGTCACAACCAAAATAACTTCAAATAAGTTTATTGCCAGGACAACAAACATTCAGGTGGTAAGCCACTTTTTGAACATATATTTTATCATACCGGGGATTAGAGGCAGTTCCAGTTTCGGGTTCAGCCGTGGGGCGTCCTGAGCAGGGTGACCGCCTCGATGGATGGACTCCCACGAGCTCTTCAGGCAGGGAAGGACGAGGTCAGGGTAGGGATCCAGCCAGAGACTTCGCTTCGACGGGCAGATGCCGTTGTTGAAAGAAAGAGACACCCAAACCAGTCAGCCAGGTAGGGAAACAGGAGGTAAAGTAGGCACCGTACAAGCAATACAGGCATTTCCGCCCCCTCCCAACCCCCTCAGCGGGCTGCAGGCATGACTGCATTACGGAATATGACAATGCACGACCCTCCCATGGACATTATGCAATTTCAGCGCAGCCTGAACTTTTCACACGATGCCTACCAAGTGATTAGTTTCATGACACCTTGTATAACTGTATTCCTCCTGAATCATTCCGGAGCTACTCCAAAAAATCCTAATTTGCAATAAACCCATGATAGGCCTTGTATTAACCAGTTCAAGCACACCAGTAGGCTAACGTTAGACCCAATGTTGATTTATGATCATAATATGTGATACCTATCGACTACAGAACAACAGGTGTGTTTGACTTTAATTTTCTCACCTAAATTGAGTGAGTAAGGTATCAATTTCTTCCAGGATTCTAGCCAAGCGTGAACTGTGCCTCCGTTGAAAAACACAAGTAATAATCATCGAGTAGCTTTCAGCAAGATACAATGTCTGGGTTTCTCAAGGTGGTGTTTGAAGAATTGGCAGCATGGAATTTGATGGGGACTTAGTGGAATGGACTGCTTCTACAACCAATTTCAGTGTTTTTTTTAGAGGCGGAATATTTACAAGCATCCGTTCACAGAGATGAATGTGCTTCGGCTGCCGCATCTCTCCTAGCAGTGACCAGAATAAATAATGACTACATATCCATAACTCATCATGTCTCCTTCCTTTCCTGCGGGCCTTGCTCCCTCCGCCCTGCTTTCCCTTTTTGGAGGCAGACGCAGCGGAAGGTCCCGGCCCTGGACTCGCTGCTGCGGTCCTGGGAAGGTCGGTACCTGGAAGAGTCATGAATAAATGTACCAGGGAAACAATAAGGCTGTTTGGAAAGGCCAAAGGCTAACCTCATGACACAACTCACAAGGAAAAATTTCCACGACAGGTGTGAAAAATAAAATAGTCGGTCAATTACCCGCAAGGACACTCCAGCTCGAACTGCAAAAGGCGATGGTAGGGCTACATCCAAGAGAGCCATCTCACCAAATACCATGCCCCGGGTTTGATTTGACATAGCCTGGATTTAGGAGAGTTTTGCACCTACAGGTAAAGGGACTCGGTCATGACTCGACCCAGGGACAAACTTCTGTTCCTGCAGGGGGGGGGGAGTTAGTTGGTGGCAACACAACATAAAATATCATCCATCCACTTACCATATGGTGTGCGTTTCTGGACCCAGAGCAAGCCCGGCCGAGCAGGGTCTCTCGTCGTCAGTGTCCCTGGTTCGTCCTCGGAAGCGGGGGCGCTGCTCGAGCCCCCGTACTGCCTGATCGCCTGGTACACGGTCAGTGGTAGGGAAAAAGGGGGTGGTCCCCGATTGAAGAACTGCAGACTGTGCTTGATTTTTTTTTGGTGCTGTTGGTGGAAACTAGCGAAGCACTGCCGCAACAGAAAGAAGGAAGAGGGGAGTCAAAGGTGGATGTCCTCTCATGCATTTGTCCAGAGATGTTGTATCACGCCATCGCCCTAAAAAACAGGTAGTCCTTGATTACTTCGGTCGTGCAGAGAGGTGGGGGGGGGGGGGGGTGTCTACCTATCTTCTTATATTTATCAGAGTCTTCAGTGAGTCAAAATAGATTCTTCTTCACTAATCCCATCATTCTACAATAACCCCCGTATTAACCAGACCTCCTATTGACCAACTCAGGGTGGAGGGGGGTCGTTTGGTAGGGCTATCTATTTATTAGCTAGCAGCTCAATGGTGTGCATCATGGACACCTTTAAGTTTCCTGAATCCCACCAGGTTACCTTTCTGATGGGAATGAGTGCTTGAGATTAGGAGGAGGTTGGATAGGGTACAGTCTGTCCTTTATCTACTTCTTTCCTCTTTCTACTTACCCAAGTCTCTTCAATTGCCATGTTGGACACCAACTTCTCCAGGTCCCCCAGATCACCAGGTTACCTCTCAGAAGGAGGGCAGAGGGTGCTGAGGAGGGTGCTGGGAGGGTCGGGGAGGAGGGGGGGTCTATCCAGCTCTTTCTCTTTGTTCTACCTACTGAGTCTCGTCAACACGTCATCAGGATTGAGGGTGGCATGGTTCAGTTAGTTGTCCATCTCTGTGCTTCGACATACTAGCGTGATGATGCTCATTGGACCGTTCTTCTCCATCTTTGTCTTCTCTTGTCCCATATCGCATGGTATTTATGTACCAAGGAGGGTATGGGTGCTGAGGTTTGGGGATGAGGGAGAGGATAGGTTGAATTGGTAGGTAACGTTAGCCGGTATATCTATAATCTCGTCCTCTGTTTACTTACGAGTCCTCACGATAGCATCGTCGGACAACACTCTTCTTCACTGTCTCCGCGTACTGTCGTATCCGCCGTAGCCACGGATGACCAGGACCTCTCGACTGGCCTGTACCAGGGCCAGGGGGTAGATCTTGACTGCCCCCTCCTCGCCACTCCTCAGGGTTGTGCAGGCAGGGGTGTCTCTCCAACTGACACTGGAAAGGCAAAAATGTTGTCAGTGGCATTGGCCATTGCTATGATTCAAATCTCTAAATACCAGATTTTCATCAGTGAGGAAGGAAAAGTTGTTAGTCTCAGAGCTTTTTGATGATATGTTTAACATAGTGAGACATCACGAAGGAAGTAGACAAAACCTCATAACGAATGGAGTTGGTGCGACGGTGAAAGCTATGCACATTCACATATGATCGATGCGGCAGCGGGTGTAATCACCAAAAACAGCCGACACTGAATGAGCAAATACACGTGAAGCTACTGAAGACCAACATGAAGCTGGTGGTGTTGAGAGAAATTGAGTGCCTGTGATCCCCTGCTGCCAGAGCCCTCGAGCCGGGAGTCGTGAACTTGGACCGGGAACTGCTCAAGGGGGCTGATGCAGCCGTTGACCTTGTGCACCAGGGATGACAACTGGGGGGCCAGCGGTGATACACAGGAGAGTTTGGAGGGTCTTCGGGGAGCTGGAATGGAAAATGCAACAAGCCAGTCATATATTAATCATTTCACCTGCCCAGGTGAAAATGAGAAAAACTACGGGTGTGCTGAGTTACAGCCTCTGCCTATAATAGCAGCAACCTACTCTATGGGATTGTTGAGAGTATACGGGTTCTATGAAGGGTATATATATGTAAAGCACTCTGTCCACCATTCAATCATTCATCATTTTTATTCTTCTTTCATATGCGATAATAATGATATAGTGTTATCATTAATTGATTAAATTTGTACATAGCAATTTGAGTGAAAGGAAGTGGACTGAAAAAACCCTGGTGGCTGAACGGAGTAGCCCACTCCCTGGATAAGGAGTGAAAGGTATGGAAGGATTATAAAAAAAAAAATGGGGGACCATGTGAGAGAAAGCACTATAAACACTCATATGTATATTCACATATGATTCCAGGAAGATTACCTGAACATCCCAAGCATAATAATGAATATTCAAAAGATATAAACAGAGGGAGTGTGTATTTCACACTGCAAATGTGGCAAATATATTTATTCCACTCCTATGGACTCCTCAGTGCGAGATACTGGAATGCTATGTACCTGGAGAATGATTAGAGTGGGTATTAGTGGCACTTCACAAGCAAACAGGTCAGGTTCCAGCATGCACAAAAGGGCTATCCTAGGTGGCTCTACCTGCCGTTTTTGTGAGGGGAGAGGTACCATTATTCCATTGTATTGGGTTCGGCGGTAATGCAGTGAACCCCTGGCTGTCTGGGGTTCGTTCCGGGATAATTGCAATAAGAAGATAATGCGAATAATCATCGTTTCTCATCGTTTCTATTTAGCCAGGTTCCTCAGCCCTGATAGCAGGCTGGACACAGTAGAGAGAGAGCCACTACTTGAATTTCAGATTTCCAGGAAAATTTGTTACACTCACCGGACATCTTTCAGGAGGAAGAAAACGTGGGAGAACGCTGGAGGCGCTCCGCGGACTTTCCCCCGCCCCTGGGCCGGAATGCAAGCAGCTTGGCCACCGGCCGCTGGGAGGATCTCAAAGGCGAGACGTCCGACTCGGTTGAGTAATCCGCTTATACCCTGTAAGATTTGCTTACCTGGACTCTCCCTGTGGAGACAGAGAGAGACGAGCATAGTCGAGCATAAACGTTTTGCAGGAATCAAGACATTAATATACAAGAGATGGAAATCAAGGATGCCGCGATGGGTTAGATCAGTGGTTCCCAATCAGGGGATGAAAAAAGGTATACGAAGGTAATCATTTCTGCAGGACTTCTGAGTTTTGAATTCTTCTTGATTACAAACAAAATTACAAGCAAGTTTAAACTCTTTCCCGCATCTCCCCATCTACACCTTATTTATGAATCTCCTAAGGGGAACAAATTCGAGCAAAGGCACAAAATGGGGGAAATGGGGACAAAGGTTGGTACCACTGGTCCAGATCGGAGTATTATATTAATTAGAGAGGGCTTAAGCAGGTGAGCCCTGTTGAAAGTGCCGTCAGATCCGAGAGCACAAAACACCAAGTAGTGAGGAGTGAAAACATGCAGTTTGTTCAGTCTCTATCTGTGACTTCTAGTCAGCGATATGCCCCAACCTTTGTCGGTTCAAGTATTCACTAATGTCACAGTGCAAGTTCTCCCTATTTCATCCATATACTCCAATCACTTATGTTTCTGTATTATATTTAAGTAACATTTTAAAATACACAAATAGTCCAATGCCATATTACGTCACCATAACACTACTGTTAATAAGGGCCCTGTCAGGGGCATGGAAATGTTCATGCTGGGACATTGTCTACACTTCATGTACCAGCATGCCTGGGGCTTGGTCTGAATTACTATACACTATTCCATACTATATAACCACCGCTTTGTTTCTAGTCTCTCTACCCTAGTGCACCCCAGAGCCTTTCAACCATTGCAGACTTTTCCCCCTACAAAGAAGAATGGTAAAGGTCACAGAATCTCACAAAACACAGTGAACAATGAGCGGTGCCCTTTGCAGAACTTTGCGAGGGGAAAAATAAAATTGTACAGACATATCGTAGGGACGATATATCGCGATAAATATCGCAGCGTTGTGTATTAATCCTCTTGTTGTGACTTGATGCAAGCACTGCCCTCGCTTTTTGGTAGCGGAGGGTATTTACTCTTCAGTCGTCACAAAAGGCTTGTAGTTGCATATTTGACTGAATAATAAAATTCTGTTTTTTGATGTCTTCTAGCAAATGCAACTTACTTGAGGTGCAATCACTTACCTCCGGCGTGAGCTCATCCACTGAGGTGCAGAGTTTGTTGAGCAGGTCAGCGCTGGTTGACTCTCAGGATGAAACCTCTGGCAAGTACGGCTGATGAACCCTTAGCGGCTGCATAGTAGAGAGAGTAAAAAAAATTAAAGAGGTGATCTCTCAGAGGGCTGTGCTCTATTACTATTGGGGGTTATTTATGCAGAAAAGGTGATCTGGAGCCTTGCCTCACACTGTATGGAATTCGCTGACACCGAGGCTCGCAAACTTGAACTACAAGGTTTTTGAAAGAGGTAATAAAAATATTTGAGATTTGCAAGGCCCACATAGTTTGGTGAGGGTGGACTTCAAGTTGTCATATTATTTAATGTAAGTTGTGCAGTTGGGAACTGTGGAAAGCCGTGAGAGTAGACCTTTTAATATGCTTTGAAGTGGTCTCCACTTTTCTCAGTAATCTCAGAGGGGCCTGACATGCAACCTTCGAAAATTAACATTCTCCCTTTCCACCTTCTTCTGCGAGTGTGCATCAAAATAACCAGTGGCATCCCAAAACAATATGGTCAATGCTTGCGAACGCTTTCGCAAGCAGTCACAAGACTCTGCCTGCCAGGACCTGTGAGTCGTGACGTAAGATTGAGGCCACTTTTGAACTCCATAGAGTGTTTAAGGTAGGCCATATTTCCATGCATCCTCAAACACTCGCGATTTGGAATAAAGTCATGCGAGAGTAAAACGGCTGAATGAAGGAAAGTAGATAGCCAGACAGTGTTATCTCCATCACAGCCAATCCCGAACGATCATTTCCAACAATGGGTGCAGCCAATACAGCGACGTTCCAAAATATGCGCATCAAACGACAGGTTTGTAATGTCTTTACTGGAAAAATCAAAACCGCTATCACAATTAGCTTCAGTTTAGATAAGGTTCGCAACCTTGCGTAAATTGGATTACACCCTTCATTGTAATTTGTAGTTGTGCAACCTCACCACTAAACAACTTGGGGGTATAGACAATATTCTTCCTTAGCTTACCATAATAGAATTTTTAACTGGCCACCAATCTTCTGAGCATAACCATTTCCCCTTATTTCTTGTACTAATTTTTTGATAGGTATGATAGGAGGGAGTTGTACAGTTTTGAGCTGTGTTTCCGGCACGCAGGCAGGCACGCGGGGCGCTCGTGGGTCAAACCCGTTTCCATGCACACACGTGGGAGGCGGGCAAGTGCAACGTTTTTTAACACAATCAGGCATCTTCTCCCCACTTTTAGTGTGTATATGCGCTATGTAAGACTGTGTATGATAGTATTATTATTATTATCAAACACCGGACGCATACCCGGTGAACCTAACAACCGGTGTTTAATTTCGAGAACCATTGTTGAATGGCCTAAAAAAACTTCACATTGACAGGTTTTGGAGATTAATTAGCCATATCGACACGTCAATGGTTCAAACATGAAAAATAGTGTCATTAGGTGCTGGCTTGTGTCAATAAGGAGAAAATTTGTTTTTAAGATATCATATGAGTGTTTTGGAAACATTATGAGTGTTGTTGGGACAGATGTGAATAATGTTCTCTGCCCTGCACTATCGGGTACAAGCCAGAAGATGTAGGGAAATCTCGGGCAATTGATGACGAAAATACCACGCGGGCACGCAGCGGGGGGTGAAATCGCTACATGACCGATCGAAAAAAAAAACGTCCACATGCGTCCGGCCTACATGGAAACACGCCGCTTCATGCTGGCAGGATGTGTAGTTTTTGATTTATCTTGGTGCAGCCTTCTCCCTTCAATGCTGCAGAGTCTCAACCATTTGAACAACTAACCCTGATCCTTGATCCACTCTTGACCTTCTCCTTCTGAGCGGTGTTTGGGTGGGGGGCCCCCCTTTTTCCCGATTGGCGAGCTCGGCGCTCGGTCGGAAGCGGCCAGGCCCTGATGCCCATCAGGCTACCGCTCTGGGACCCGGGAGTCGAACCCTGATGGCAATCTGGGTGCTCTGGACTCCCCACGGGAGAGGCTAGGCTCGCCAGGAATGAGGTCCGGGAACTGCTGCTATTTTCTACCTGAAAAGCGGAAAGCAGAGAAGGTAAACTTCCTGGGATTTAATATAGCCGTTCTATCAATGAGAAATATTTGAAAGACAGCTGGCAGGCTCGGATACAATATTGGCGATATTATAGGTGATAGAAAACTATATCCAATAGTCCACAACCCAATCCCCCATACGATGTTCCTATGTGGAGTTTTGGCCTTCAAAGTTTCATCCATTATACAGAGAAATTCGACTAAATCCTCATTGGCATACGTAACAGTTGAACAACACAGATTAATGATGTTAGTATTCCATGTTTCATAGTCAAATAACACAAAATTCTCAAAGTTCTGTTTCCAGCTTCACAGTCCATCAATGTCTACCAACTCATACGACAATCCTCTCTGAAGATAATTATGTTTGAAGGAAATTAGGTGTAAATCTCTGAAAACAAAGAATATTGCAGGTATGTTGTGCAAGTATGATATCATTTATCATTGCATTTATGGGAGCTTTTTGGATCTTGTGCAATATGAATTGCAAAAACTTCAGAGGCCCCTACTCTGTAACAGAATGTTGCATGATCGCCAGGTTACCTATGCATCATATTCAGTTTCCCACCAGCTATTATAATGGCTTTTGATTTTATTATTTAAAATGAAGGATGGAACCATACAAGGCAAACAACATGTGCAAACCTGACCACTGCGCTGATTGTCAACCAGGCCAGGTGCAGGAAGGAGGCAATTGTCTTCTCGACCATACCTCAATGTGAAGATTGGCTAATTAACGACACAGGTATGTTTTCCCTACGTTTTTCATTACTCAAATAACTTGAGAGGGGGAATTATTGCTGAACCACAGGGAACTCTCAGCAATAGTATTTTCCTTACGACTGGGGGTCCTGGCCTTGGCGGCATGTGGCCCCTCGAGAGACGAAAGCCCTAGATGAGCCCGAGTGGGAGCTGGACCCAGCTAGGGGCCTGCCAGTGGGGCGGGTATCTGTCACGTCAAGGGGCGAACCCCGGCCTCTGCGGCGCTGGGCTCTTGCGGCCGAGGCCCTCGTTTGGTGGTCTCAGTTTCAGCGGGTCACTCAGCCGCCCTGGTCTGCGTGGATTAGATTGGAGGAGAATCTTAGGACAAAATTCTGTTTATTGGAGAGCCAAAATAGTGGGAACATGCCAATTGGAGAGCGATATCTTCCCGCAACACTTGGAGAAAATGGAGAGTGCTGTTAGTATAGGTCACCACGTCATTGTGTCGTCTGCAAACGGCCATGTAGCTTTTCGCCGCCAGATGATATCGTCTCTTATTCGCTGGCAGGCAGTCGCAAGTGAGTGGTGTCTGACCACAAGTACCTCAAATAATTTCGTCTTTGTGACTTGGCACAGAGTGGGGGCGGCCTTCAGAGGTGTCCAGAGAGGTGGGAAGAATGGATTTTAGGATGGGGTCCTACTCAGGGGCAATTATGTAGGGTTGATCACACGTTACCACAAGCGTATTATTTTGTGTCACTAAGCAGAACCAAAAGCTGAAAAAAGGGAACAAAGAAACAAATAGAATTCTAATGCCCTTAAAATATACCACACGGGAAAATCTAAGAAGAGCTGGGTTAACATCTCAAGAAAGTTTTGGAGGTTAGGAACAGCGCAGTTATTCCTGGTGAATGTAGGAGTGTCTAAACAGTTTCAAAACGCAAACGAACAGTGATTAAACAATTGCAAAGGATACAAAGATTCTGCCTTCATAGCAGGGATAAGGTAAAGCTCTGTTAGCCTTTGAAATATTCGAGAAAAAATGAGCATTCAATGATATTGAAAATAGATGCCATTGTCACTACCTCATCTGCAAGAAGAAATTCAGTCAAAAATAAACAGCACTCAAATTATTCTATCTTGGAGAAAAGGTGATCAGTCTGCAAATTTTTGAAAGTGCCAGCCGGCCGGTACGAATATATTCATTTCGCCCACAGGGACCTATTCCCGAAAATTACCAATTTCGAACTAATACTATCGTTCAGATTTGTTTCAATTGCACGTTTAAGATCAGTCAATAACATAGATAATACAGTATGGGTATAGCTTTGTGGCTTCGTGCTGGAAAGTAGGACCACAATGAGGGTGCATGGAACTTTAAGTGTGCCCAAAACAAGCCCTGTTCGAAACTACATAATCCTGTCAACTAGGATCAGAGAAATTCACAGTCCCAGCAGTAGTTAGTTTCACTACGTGCAATTTTTGTCTCATTTAGGGAGGAATCGATACTGGAGCAGGAATCAGCAAAGATGGGGAGAAGCTGTTGGACTGCGACTCACCCTGTGGGATGCCATCAAGAGTCAGCCCGTCGCAATTTCCTGGGTGTCCGGGGGGGGTATGTTAGGGGGTTCTCCGTTATTACTGCCAGTAGCAGAGGCAGCTGCTGCTATCTGGTGGGTGGGTCTTGTCTGCCTTATGGGTGACTCGCCAGCAAATTCACTTGGTGCATTGACCCTGCAGGGAGAAGAGAAGAAGATAAAAATGTTTATCCAAAGCCAAAGGTTGTGGAAAGTTACCCATAAATAGCCACAGGTGAAGAAATGAGGACATTTCAAAACCCCATACCCCCTAAAAGTTTGGGTTCTATATGATGTCTTGTTGAATTTCCATTCACTCTTGAGTTCATGTTGGGGTCTATGACATCAAATAATAAATGCCCGTAGGGGGCTTGAGTGAATGCCGCTAAATTATATGTTGCCACGTAATCTGGATTGTCACAGTGCATACACGTTCCTAAGCTCGGGTACATCTATAAGTGCTTCACGTATACAGTGGCAAGACAAGAAGCTATGCAAGTACCCACATTCTTGTTATTGTACCATGCAATTTATTGCATCACTCAGCTTATGTTACACATAATTCCCACGTAGGTTAGGTTACGATGAGATTTAGATCGACCATGCGACCAGAACAGAGGCAAACAAGTTGTAAGTGTGTGGGGCTAATGTTCACACAAGATACCCAAGCGAAACATACCTTTTGATATGAAGGATACAGTTGCTTCCTAATGCACTGATCAAAGGAGGACACCATACTACTGTCAGATACTGTGAAAGGCCACAGATTCAGGGTTTTTTGAAATTGTACGTAGTCATGCAACTTAGGTTACTAATTAGCATATACTACACCAGAAATCTACACTTGCCATATATTCAAAGCGAACAGCATCACCAAGTCATATACTCATCATGAGATCAGTGTACAGAAGCGTGGGGCTAATTTTCAATTAGTATGCAAATTCCTTCAATTAGTATGACGTGTTGGGGCAAACCTGAAGCTGCCATGAAAACAACCCGACCATGACCTCCAACACAAGATTTCAACACAGGAACTCACAGTCAAGGAGATATCAAACGGTCACATACATACAGAATAGATACACAGACAGACATACAGACAGGCACGTGTTGACCACCATTCCTCTCTTGAACCAGGTTAGCTAGTGAAACAGAAATGGGCTAGAGCTTCACCTTTCTCTTCTGAAAGACTGGAATATATCCGCAGGCAACTTCTGCATGAGTATCTCTGGACATCTGTAAGGCACCGACGACCACTTTGAGGTCCTGGAGACATCCTGGCACTACGTGTCTGGTGGGAGGAAGCAGAGAATGGAGTGAAACATAGACGCATTCGATCTACAGCACCAGACAGCTACAACTCTGGCACAAGACGCCAATTCAGTTTGTCAGGAACAACCATAAAAATTCATTGCTGTGTCCCCTGTGACTCACACAGGGGATTTTTGCGATAGCGTTATCGTGCCAAATCGCACACCTCGTTATCGGCTGAAACTCAGTATAATGGCTTGATTCGCCAGATGTGATAAACCGAAAAGACCAAAAGTCATATTGCAAGATCATTGACTTCACTAACGTTGCCCACAGCCCTCTCCTCACACAAAGTGAGGAGCAAAACACTGTGTGCAAAGCAGAAGTAGTTTTGAACCATCTTCTTAATGTTTTAATTTTCAACTCTGTTGTTCCTTGGAGAGCACTGAGAACTGTTTTCCCTAGTCTGTCAGACCACAAACAATGAGGCAGTACTTATCAGTGTCCATAATCAACTCTTCGTCTGGCATCCTACTTCAAGTAGTTTTTTTCCTGCTCTGGTTCCAGACCACCACACCATGGGCAACTAAGGTTCTATAAACTCCTCAGTATGACATACCGACTGTCTGTCCCATGCTCTTGTTTTGAGAACACAAGCACCACACACATGAACAGTACTGATTAGGTTCCATTGTAAACTCTTTGGTATGACATCCTATTTTCTAGGATTGTTTTTCCCGACTCTGTTGTTCAGAATCACCACACACACAATGGGCAGTCCTAGTAGGTTCTATTTAACTCTACGTATAACATCTTATTTTCTAGTATGTTTCCTTTACTTCTGTTAATCAGAGCACCAAACAAAACAGGCAGTACTAATTAAGTTCCATTGTTAACTCTTGTGAGACATCTGATATTTCAGTTTAGTTCTGTTCATTACGCCTACTCTTTCTTCCAGCATGACACATAATTGCAGTGAGTTCCATTGTGAAGTCCTTTTTGACGACAGCTAGCTCACCTTGAAACTGCAAGATTCTGCAGGAACCTCTCTGAGTAATTCCGGCTGGCAAAGTAGACCATCCTCATAAGCGACTCTCATACATTTGTGTTTGAACAGCTGGACCAGCCTGATGGGAGGAAACAAACAAAGTATCCACGTAGATTATTATCCATATTCCAGTTAATCTTGCCATATTCCCACGGCCTATACAATACAGTTTATGTCAAAAGCACTATAATAGCCCAGTGGGATTCAGGCAGAGGAGGCAGGACCAAGTATAACTGTTTTGATCTGGCCCATTGTGGAAAACTCGCATACCGAGTGTGAGAGTCATCAACACTTGTGGGTTTGTGTTATCATCTTCAAAGCTAATATCGGCCAAAATATTAATTTCTCCTCATAATTCTGAATATTTCCTTATCAAGAATGACCCTCCCCCATCTATACAAATGAAGAGTTTGTCCGGGGGTATTATTCATCAGGATGTTCCTTACGATGAGCTGTAGACCTCATAGAGAACAGCAAAGAGTGCCTTGATGAAGGAGGCTGCCAGGTCTTCATCCTCGTTGAGCAAAGTAAGCCTCGCGTCTGTCTCGTTCTCCTGATAGGCTGTGGGCACAAGAGAGATACACCCAACTTAGAACCTTGTACCCAAGGTCTCCTAACAGCTCTCAGCCGACCTGCTAAACTGAGTCGGTAATGCTCCTAACTCACCTCCCCTCCATCCGAACGGTTTTCCCTGGGTGGCTATACTCGCAGTTGCACACACTGCGAGCAAATCGAGTCTTAGATCTTGAATGACAATGGCAGCAGGGTGGATCATAAAGCTAATATATTAGCTGGAGAAAAAACTGAACGCTTCAGTCCAAACCCAAAGTCATACAACTTTCCGTTACGGAGTTACAGTCCTTTGACGTGTGACAGTGTATTGCGAAGATCGAAAAGCATCCCCATCATGCAATAATAAATGAAGTCATACTTGCACAACTCTGCAAACAATCTATATTTCGGGGAAATTCAACACATTATTTTTCACGTTGAAAAGCAATTAGTCTTGAAGAGGATTGCTGAGTGGCCTGGTAGGTGTTGATGGGTACGTGATGGAGAGAAAGACAACAGAACTTCTGCTAATGTTGACTTATTCAACAAAATGAAACAATGAAATAATTGACATAAATCCCGGGTTGTCCAATAAAACGTCATGCGTTATTGCGCAATTGGAACTCTCCCCAATTTCTCTGCAAAGACCAAAGGCCAATAACTCCCCATAGAAACATTGTATCGAAACTGTGTATCCAAGCCTGCAGTTGTCCTTTAATAAAAACTTTGCCTGACATGTAGATATCAGATCAAATTATTATCAGGATACTCACCCCCAGAGGCGTTAGCAGCAGCTGCTGGGTTGGGCTTCCGCTGCCACCGGTCTGGCGTTGCCTGTATCCTCGTTAATTTGTTGCATGGCGTTGTAGTCTATGTGTAGGTGCGGCTCAGAGTCGAGAGGGTCACTTCGTCCTCCCCAGCCTGATGGGCAGCCTAGACAAATATGAATGAGGTAGAGCATGAAACTTGACTGCAGTCTCAAAGTCCCCCCCCCCCTTCATTTTGCAAATGTGTTATCCCCCAGTCGTACTTCCAAGGCTTTGTGACAACATCAGTGCTCTGAGGTCCTTTCCCACCTTTCCCAACCCCCAACCCCTCCCAATCCCCCTACCTCTCTCAACCCCTACCAACTCCTTCCTGGTGCCTTGTTAAAGCAAACGCCCACTGAGAACCACAATATCACACATTAACTGACATACTGTATTCTGTTAACTCTCTGACAGCATGCCCTCATTATCCACTATAGATTTCCACCCCAAGTGACCCAGCTGGTACCCCTACTAATCCCCCACCTCTTCCCTCTCTTGTTGTGAGAGCAATTCCCTACCAAGTAGTGAGTATCAACACATTTGAGTGACATTACCTCTAATATTCTGTTATCTATCTGGCTGTATGCCCTCCATATCCCTCCGTCGTCCTTCCACTGCCATATAGCGGCGTCTGTGCTCTGTGTGGTACCCTCTTCAGCAGGGCGTCGACCGCGAAAATACCGTCTGTCGGTAGACGGGGCATCAGCTCACTGTAGAACGAAACAGGAAGGGCCATTCAAGTCTGATTTGGGGGATTCATGATCATGGATTTTCATTCACGCCACGAGTGGACATCCCGGTCCTCTCTCTATACACAGCATAAAACAAAGACAATGCATTTTTTTAGCAGTAGAACAACACATTCACCGTTTCACTGCAATGTTACAATAATTTTTACGGTGTTGAATGGTTTATATGTGTGTACTCATGTGGATATACCATACATGAACAGTATACACAACTATTTCAAGGACCTTTCTTGAAGGAAGGTCCTCACCCTATGTGTACAAAACCCTACAAAAAAATAATCCCCCAATAGCAGACATATAAACGATGAAAACTGGGAGGAATTGGTTTCCAAAGAGTGGTAACAGTTCAGCTATGCTGTAACAATACTTTTATGGGGTGATCTTGATTGTACAACATTTACCAATGTCTACTTTGTGTGAGCAGGCACACTTGTAGCAGGAAAAGATAATCTAAATCTTACCTTATAAGGGAAGTAATTTCATAGAGTTCTGTGGGCTTCTGGTTACAAGCTGTAGAAAGAAATGAATTGAATATATTTAATACTGAAATGCAGCAAGAATACATGGCAAGTATAATGCAGGAGGCATAATACTGTGTACATGTTCACAGAGCAGGCCAATGTTTGACTCGTACCAGCTAATAATGGGAACATTCCGGACAAATTAATTCAGGACCCGGCACTGAAGAAACAGCCTCATACAATAAATAGGTTTCAAGATAGCTTCTGAACTCCTAGGTAGCTTACGATGCATCTGGAAGGAAGAATGTTCTATTAGGAGTGGCCACTTATCAAAGACTGATCACTCCAAGAGTGATATGACCTCTATTCTTAGAGAGGGAGCTCATTCCTAGAGCAAAGTTTGCAAGGAGGATGTCTGCTTGCAAGTGAAAAATGCAGAGGGAAGTGTTCCCATTCGATGACTGGTACACAGTGAGAACGCTCTTTTATTTCATAGGGGACGGGTACTATTATGGTTTCCCCGAACAGGGATCAGATGGCACTTTTCAGATAATGTGTCAATATGTGCAGCTGTGTTCTCGAGATGTCAAAGATGCGAAAGTTGTGATCAAGGAAGATCGTATAGCAAAGAATCACAAGTGGGAAGCGATAAATGCACAGGAAAATTGCATCAGTTTCATCACAATTTCAATAGTAACAGACTCTTCCAATGAACTCAGCATCACCCACACTCTTAGTATATAGGGTGACGGATTTCATTCCACTACCAGCAATTAAATGTCAAGTCCACCAGTCCACCAGGCTGGGTTATTAAAGTGAGAAGACGCCCTCTTTTGTTGTCAAATTCATGCTAGCATTTTTTTCCTTTTCTCCAGAATGTTTACTCAACCAATCAGTTCTGTTCAATTCATGTCATGAGTTTAGTGCATACATGCTACAGTGACAAATTGTGACTAGTGTGGGTATACATAAATAGGATTACTTGTTCCCGATAGGGCTAGACTCGAATATTACGTAATCATACATTGCCGAGATTTTAGAGCATGCAGACCTTTGGGTCATGGGAATTAGGTTTCCTTTTCTTCGATTTCAGATCCTTTGTCTTGTCTTTTATATGTTTGTATTTATTTATGAATTGGATCAATGAATAATGAATAATGAGATGGCAATTGGGTAAGGTTTGCTTGCAGTCAGCACCCTCCAGTTTGGCCCAATGGTGAGATTCCTGCCTCGAGTTGATATATCTTGCAGTAACGATGGAGCTATTCTAAATCGAGTTTATAATGATGAATACCTCCCCCGGTATCACTTGACAGACGACCTACCTCAATTTCTTGACTGGCCTGGTCTGGGCTCCCCATCAACAGGTAGCTTATAGTCTCAGCGATATCTAGGAATGAACAACAGTAGTTTATTGTTCTACCAGTATTCATGACTAAGTCATGTAGAAAAATCTGAGAGTAAAATATGGTATGATAATGATAAAAAGATTTGAAAATATATAGAAAAATTTGATGCTTCAACAATATCTGTTCGAGGACATATGGCTAATAGATTAACTGCATCTAGAAATGCACAGTGGACACTCAAATGCTGCCCTGTGAGAGCCTCTTACAAAAGGCAGGGGATGATACCAATGACGCAATCTACTGTCGTAAAACTAAACGGTTGAGATAAATCATAGATTGGACACAAGCCCCCAACCCCCACTTCACCAAAGGCAAAATTACAGAAGTAGTCAAGTGACAAACCTCCAGACTCTAGGGAGGAACCTACCCTGTCCCCTCAAGGCTACTATGGCTCGACAAGAAATGAGGTAAACAAAACCTAATGGATTTACTCACTCTGTTTGATAAGTTCCACAGCCCGATCTGGGGCAGCGGCCACATTAGCGCCATCATGCGTATAACCATGATGAAGGTACCAGTGCTGATGACGTGTGGTGTGGATCACCAGCTCCGAGAAAAAGAGAACTAACATTTAAAAAAATGAACATGAGTTGGCCTTCAAAATCATTACTTCAAAAAGGGCGACTGACAGAAGTGTCTTGCCGGTTGGGCAATAGAACAACTACCATTGTTTAATGTGAATCACAAACAATAGAAATTGCATGAATTACGCAAATAATTCAAATTAGAAGTCGCTCCTGTGCCCTTGACTCTACTGGTAAATTTATCAATCAATGAAAATTGAAGCTGCATAAAAAGAATCTCTTGACCATGCACCTCCTCACAAAATTTACGACAGGAACATTCTGGTTCAGACGATGTTGCAATGCACATACATACAGATGGAAAGAGAGGACAGACAGATTGACACACAGGGACAGACAATCACAACGTGAATACAAGGTCTCTCATTGAATATAGTTCACGTGGGATTTTTTTTTCCCTAATTCCTATTTTGAAATACAGGACCCAAAATGCTGACAAATGCTGTGTAGACTAACATCCACTTTGTTACTTTCTCTACTCATAGTACAACAGCCACCAGACCTTAATAACTTTGTACTAACTCTGTTGAAGGCATCACGATGGGCGGGAATTCTGGAGGGTTACTTAGGTTCTGACTGGATATCTCTAGGAATGAGTAGGAGTCCAAAGATGGAAGAGGACGACCTGCAATTGGTCTTCAAACCACAAAGGAGGGTAGACTGACAGGATTAAAATAATACTTGGAATTTCAATCTTGGAAGAGAGGATTATTTACGTGGTTGGACCTGCGAGTAGCAAGTAAATCCCACGGAAGTATCTGGAGTATCTAAAATGCACTCAATTCTCTGATATTGTGCCAGACAAATCGGCGGCCTTTCAGGGCATAGTTGATTTAGTGCACTGAAACTGGTGACCAATAACTACAGTGATCCGAATGGAGAAATAACTAAGATATGTGAACGAGGGCGCCAGATTACTCACCAGCTGTTGTAGGTTTTTTTAGCATTCAAGCCGTGGATGCCCACCTCCTTTAGTAGTTTCCTGTCATTCTGGAAGTTATCCACCAGTCTGGCAAAGCAGAGACAGCAGCTTTCTACAGATTTCTTGTCCTGTGGAGAAACAAACACCATCGTTAAACGTCTGGGAGCTGCGGGAATATGTAGGGTCAGTTCAACTGATTAAGAAACTCTTTATCCCCAACATGCAACTCCATACTGTACCTCCCAACTAAGCATCTCTCCTCTCGCTGCTAGAAATTATTGACAATTAGGGTAAACCCTGACAATGACATCATTGGAACAAACCATCGCTACTAAAACCCAACATGTGGAAACACACTCTTTCTGGTTCACCAGCTAACAGAAACTAGAGTGTCATGTGTTGACAGACAATCATCTTCCCCTGGACAAAAGGCTCTGCTTACCTGGACCTACTGACAGATAAGATAAAACACTATGCTGCCTGCTAGGGAGTAATGTAACAAACCTTTCTGACTCACAGAGAGCTCAATGGAAGTGGGAAATTGGGGTAATTAATTAGATTTATTCGAAATCTAATCACACTATGCAAACAAAAATGTATCCGCCGAGTCAGTGGCATGCTCCAACCACCACCAAGTTCCAAACTGATCCCATGTAGAAGTCATGAGTGAATGTGAGAAACAGAACGGACAACGAACAAACTAACAAATGATCGAACAAATGACGGATAGACATGGAAACTTGGAGAGTGTCCACCGCAGCAAAAAGCAAAACAAAATCAATCATGGCCGGGCCCATCTGAAAATTGAATTCATTAGACTTTTTCAAAGCACTAGCTGGGGTAAGAGCTTGTGGGCCAGGCCTCAATTTGTGGCATGCTCACCACAGACTATTTTTATACAGCCACCACTCTTTGGAAATGCAACCAATTCATTTCATCTTTTCAGATGCTATTGTTGATCAGTTTGAGGGGAGATCTTCAAGTTCAGTGCTGGTAAGATGTGTAGTTTTCTTCGATGGAATTTCGGAAGATTGTCCTGCACACTGTATGTGCGATGTCGAACAGTCGGGTGTACCCCTATGATCTTTGACATAATAGCATCAGCATCTCAATAACTGTAACCGCGAACAGGGCCTTGGCATTTGTGAGCATTGTGAAAGACATATTGCTCAATCAGCATGCGGCAGATTCCACACCCACTGTACTGAACAAATTGAACGTTACCTGTGTGACACTGTGCAAAAGCCTACTGTCGGAATGTTACTGTTCTGCTGCTGTATGTATTATTTGCTGCATGATGTGAATTAGACAAGAATGGACTGGATGGATCATTGCAAGATATGCAGTGGCAATTTTTGAGAGGCAAGGGTATTCTACACCAGAATTATCCTCCTCCCAATTACCCCCCCCCTTGCTTCATTAGGCTGGCCATAAATTAGCCACTATGGTGGCCTTTGGACACTAGACCACTCTATGGCTGTGACCAGTACTGAACTTCAATACCAAACAACCGTAGTCCAACTTACACACCAACCCATTTCATGTCACTCACCACCCTTTATATGGCACTCAGAGAAGGTAATCATATCATTAAACAAACTGCAGACATTTTGTATCTTTGAACAGATGTCACCTACTCCACAAGTTTTATGATTCAAATGAAATGCCATGAATGGACCTTGAACTGTGGGCTACTACATCGCATTGTGATTCTCGGTATGAAAGTGAAAGGAGGAGTAGACCGATTTGAATTTAGAGGCAGAGGAAGCTGTCTGCTGTGAATAGATTATGTTCATGTTCCAATGTCTTTTTTTTTCCTTGTTCGAATGAGCCTTACATTAGACATGCTAACAGTAACACCACTTCACTCACATATTCAATGTAATCCATCTGTTTAGCTTGATTACACTGTTTCTGTTTTGAAAGGCAGTATATTTTATCAGCCATTTACCACAAAGAAGTGAATTTTGGGTTCCTACTCCTCCATCTATTCCCCCCAACTTTTCAGTGGAGAGCATGCGCACTTACAACCACAAACTGGCTCATTGATAACTTTTGGTAATCCCCCTTCATTTTTGAAGATGCCGCTTCCCCATTGTGCAATCTTTCGAGATTAAACTGCATATCACTCCAATTGCAGATATCCCATTGCGATATATAGTTAACTTACTGAATGCTGGAGTCTACCAGCATTAGCTGTAGAATTCCCCGACCCGCTGAACTCGTGCCAGGCTGATTCTCTGGCAGATTTTGGGGGGGCCGCCACCCGCGATGAGTTCGTTACCTGGCCACGATGGAGAAGAATTCAATGTACAGGAGACAGCAGACAAACCACCCGAGAGAGAGGGGGGGGGAAAAGTTGTTACTGATGACATGTGCCGCAGGGGGAACAACACTAATACTGACAGTGAAGTTATCACTGATGACATACACTGAGAGAGGCATCATCCTGACAGAAGCACACTGCAAATGCAAGCGCTTGAAGTACAATGGCCACAGAAACAAAATTTCCATATTCTCTTGAGAATGTTATCAGAAGATGCAAATGGCCTTGAAATTGCCAAGAACTGACTTCAATGACAGTAAAAATTTGATCTTGTGTCTTCACAGAGGGTCCCTCGTGACATCACAAGGAATTTTTCTGCTAGATTGTGCTGTCAACTCCTATAAACAGCATATGCGCATCTGAAAGATTACTAAACACGGCATGCCTGAAACATGCACTGACGCAAAGAATGTGAGCGTTTCGATTTTTTAACGTGATTGCGGAGAATCCATACAAAACGACGTACACTTGTGCGTCTGTTCTCTGAAGCCAGATTTTGGCACGCATATGTTAGTGCGTGGAATGTAACTAGAATATCTATTATTCTTCATTATTCTGGCCAGTGTATTATTTGTGAACTATTATGGTCAATAAAATGCAGAACAAATCATTGATCAAACTGATTTTTTTGCTTGAAGGATTAATGGGACATATAGAAACAGTCTGTGAATTTTTAGGAAATCCATTTCGTGACCATTGTACTTCGAGCATGTACGTGTTTTAGAACATCGATTTGAGGAATAAGCGCATGTATAAATGGGATGCCCATTCCAAGGGCGTATTGTACCAGCGAATTGAATCAGAGCATCTACGCAAACAAATGAAAGAAAAACCACAAACATTGATGCAAGTTCAATTGTGTTGTGGTTTTGTGTCAAAGCAACCACAATTTCAACAGCCATCAGTTTTAAACCTTAAGTCTGATTCCATTGGCTTCTCTTGGGACACAAAAAAAACTTGAAAAAAAAAAGCTGGTCAAAGTTGAGGAGGTTCTATTAGGGCATGAGCTCCTATCAAAATGGATATGAATATGATTTTCTTTCTCTTCTGATGTTGAAAATATTGATATCGAACGGGGAAAGCCTGACCCTCTCCCACCTACAACTGATTCATTTTAATTTATTTCGTAACAAAATAATGCATCTATGATAGTTGTTGTAGTCAAGTTCAAAATGTTACTGGCCACACAGCCTTGAGCATGCGCAATATCACTGATCGCAGGTTCAGTGAGTAGCCAATTGTTTTGGTACATGTTGCGGTAGCATGCATGGATCCGCCAGTGATTTGCAGCAGTGTGTTCACCACAGGAGTAACCATGGTCAGCTGACAAAAATAGACCAATCACATTGCAGAATTTCATCATGTAAGATCGAATAGGAGGCACTCCAGAAACAAAGGTGAGGTTCTTGCCACACCAGAAAACAAGAACCTGCTGTGAAAAAAAACTCTTAATCCGAACTACGTGGGCTGGTTGAACAGAGAGTAAATTTTTTCCCTATTTTTCATATAGATCAGAAGCAAACACTCACTGCATGAAGATTGCCTTGTGTGTCGTCTGGAGAGCATCTCCAGTGCAGTGAGGGACTGCTCTGCTACGTCCATACACTGGATCACTTGAAGCTGTGAAATAAATGAATATGCAAATATGCAATAATGAAAATATCCTTTTTAGGTATCAGGCTGGCTACAAGTCAAGGGTGCAGTGGGAGGCACCGAAGGGAAATTTGCAGGGGGGCAACTTTACAGGGAAATAGCAATCAGAAAATCAAATGAGTCTTTGGGCCTGAAAGAACAATGTAAGTTGTCAGCTTTGGTAGCCTCTAACCAGTGGCATACCAAGACATTCGTCCTTGTGAGTGTGGGTCAAGGTCAGGAACGAACGAGCGAAAACCCTCCTATGGAGAAATGAATGCACTCCATGGACCCTTAGACAAAAAAAATATCTGTGAGAAACAGCTGCCAAATTTCCAATATAGTGGTTTGTGTTTTGAATTTTTCTGTAATTCCACTTGGGTCATGGAAGAGAGGGAGGAGACCCGCCAAAACTGCCCCCGATACAACACCACAATAGCAACCACGCCCCCACTAGTTAATGACTGACAACAGCTACTAATTACTACTGGAGAAAATAAACAGCTCAGGAACAATGAGGAGACCAGATCAGTGACCCGCCTAACTGTTCATTGGTTGTATATTTTGTGGAGGCAAACTCTCTTGTATACAGAATCCATCTGCTCAGTCATAACATAACATTGGATCCCTTCACCTACCATGCTGATTCATACACCTGTACAGGATAAGGGGCAGAAGGGCAACCCCAAGATCCTGCTTCGCCATGAGGGCCCTGATATGTGTCATGAACTCAAGAAACTTCTGATAGCACATAGGTCATATTCTGTGAGTCACTATTCCTAGTACGAATGTACTTCCAAGGACGTACCTTCTCAAGAAAGACTGGTATGGCATTGGCGACGACCGATGAGGACCTGGGTAGAGCTTCCATCATAGGTCAGTGCTCGACAAGCTTGATTCATCTGCAGTGTGAGTATCAATATTTTTACTCTTTGTAGAATATACTCCTATTATGTGAACACTTGGACACAATGACAACAATTTGCCTATGAGATTTCCTATTGGAATTTGTTATGTGGAACAAGCTTATCCAGCTATTGATGATAGAAAGACCCCCTGGGCTGTCATCCCCCCCCCCTCCCCTTTCATCCCCACACAGACATGAGCTCAACTGGGTATATTCTAGGTTGAACTAGTGTACTGGCATGAATTGCATCACTGGCTAATCTTTGGTGCTTCTGTGTCCGATGGAATGTTGTTTGACATGGTGAGAATATTTCCCATGGTCAATGAACAAGAGCACTATGGTCCTGAAGCCTATGCTGTGCAGTAGCCAAGAGACACAGACCATTTTTATCAAAAAGCTAAAATTAACCTAACCCCTAGTTGACCTTTTGCGCGAGATTCCTCCATCACAATCAACCGAAATTCTACTGGCCATACAATGTACCACCCATTCTATTCTGTTGTTGTAACTGAAAACTAGCTGAGTAAAATGCTCCTGAAAACTCTGAAAACTTTACCTTTATCCTATATAATTATATAGCTTGTTTACTGTAATGCAAAAAATTCTCCATCAAATTATGACACATTATCTTCACTAGCTAGACTCACTTCGTATCGGTGAAACTGATAATCCCAATATAACTATAGGGATTCAGGAGTGCTGGTAGGACAGATATATTATTTCAATGTGCTGTATTCACTGAACCGTCTGTATCCTCTGGTTATGTCAGCCTGCATGCAACATTACCATGTAGCAAGCAGTTGGGGGCTCCCATGGTGGTGGCTTGTACGTTGAGGCTATTCTTCAGCAGAGCAAATAAAATGTGGAGTAGGGACACAGGCACATATAGACATCGCATCAAATTTTTGTTCACAAGCCTAACAAAGTTTTCCTTCCTTCCAACAAACCTGCATACTGCCCTCAATGGCTGAGTGATGGATGAATGATTGTTTGATTGATTGATCGATTGGTTTGGTTTGGTTGGTTGGGTGTTTTTAACTGGGTTAAGTACCTATTTTATTCGAATATGTGTAAGTCCCCGAAAAGTTTAATTCGGTTTCGAAGTTATCCAATTTGGTTCAATGTGGTTGAAATCCTCCCCATAATTGGTTAAGTCTTCCCATTTAGTTTATCATAGTGTAGAGTCCTTCTTGTGAGTTTAACATGGTTAAAGCCCTTCCCATTTAGCCTAATATGATTGAAGTCCTTCCCATTTGGTTTATTATGATGAAGTCCTCCCCATAGTTTAATTTGGGTGAAGTCCTCCCATTTAGTTTATTATGGTCAAATCTGCTCCACAGGTTTGATTTGGGTGAAGTCCTCCCATTTAGTTTATTATGGTTCAATCTGCTCCACAGGTTTGATTTGGGTGAAGTCTCCCATTTAGTTATCATGATTTAGAGTCCCCCCCCCCCCCCATGAGTTTAATAACGTTAAAGTTCTCCCATCTAGCTTTATATGGTTTGTCCTCCCCATGAGTTTGATATGATTGAGTCCTCCCCATGAGTTTATTGTAGAGTCCTAACATCATTCATATAGTCAAAGTCCTCATATTCTGGTCAATACAGTTGAAGTCTTCCTTTCCAGTTCCCTACTATTGCTTACTGTGGGCCTAGCTCAATAAGATAGCCACAAGCCTTCCCTAATTCTAGGAAGAAACTAATACTGACCAAATGACAGAGTTGGTGTTATCTTAGCTGACTTCGATGACTTCATTGAATTAGCCCTAATGACCGAAGACCATCCAAGGCAAGGGCACAACCACTAGCTGAATTGTTGGGGATCCAAAGCAGTAAAAAAAAGAGGTCTGCCGAGAACATTCTGCAAGGAATACCAGCGAGGGCAGTGCTTTCTCCGGGATCAGCCTCACTGAGTGCAATACATCACCCCTACCACAGCCCACCGAATCCCAGCAGACGTGCTCGAGAGAAAACGGAACAGCGCGAGCTCTTCAGGTGAACAAGAGGATGTGCCAGTCTGCTGCTATGGACACTGTTTTAAGGACTTTTATAGAACAGAAATGGGAGGGAGACATACCATGTCAAAGTTGTGTTCCATCGATAGCAGGGTTATCAGTGCGGGGACCACCTGCTTGACGGGGAATCCCCCCAGGGTGTCCTCGTTACCCATGACGAGCAGCTGGCACATCTCGATGACGGACTGCAGCTGCTGGCTCTCATCGCCAGTGGCCTGCAGGCCCGTCAGCAGCTGCTGTGCTTTAGTACCTGGAGGGGCAAAAACAAAATAGGTTAAAAGGGTGAAGTTAGCGATCAAAGATACTACAGTAGCCCCCTCCTATATCAACAGCAACACTATAACAATATTTGTCACCGATTGGCCACTTGAGCTTTGACCTGACCCCAAAAGAATAGGAAACATATACTCATAATGAGGAACCCACATACCAGGTTTGAGCTTCTATCAGGCAGGGGGGGAATCCCCCCAAGTTAACTGTGGTAACAATCCACGGTGTCACAGATACACATTCACACCAAACATGGTCACTGGTATGACTGCTTAGGTTCTATTATCTTGACTTCGTTAATGATACCTTTCTCCACTGGCAAGGAAGCTAACTTGGCACAATATCATGGACTACTGCTTTCTTTATGACCACTACAAAGATGGTGGTCCTCCCAAAAATGTAACACAACACTTCTCAACACCTATAATATAGAAACTGTCAAAACATGCATGTACAGCCATATCACTACTGTCATGTTCTAGATTGCATAAGAGTGGTACAAATTTCTAGTTACACAATACATTCATACTTACGTATAAATGTAGGCCTACATCATATATCTGAATAAGTGACGAACATTTGAAGGAGGTTTTCAGATGGGATGCATCCACAACCCCTACTTTGCTAAGTGCTTCCTCATCCTGAATAATGAATTTCAATTTAAAATTTGAAAAGTGGAGCAAACAGCCTAACAGGTTGTGGGGCAAGCTAGGCATGAAGGCTGCACTTCTGTAATATTCTGGAGTTGTGCCCAAGGCTGGCCAACAGAAAAAAAAAGACAAGAAGAAGAGATTACAAAGAGGACAGGAACTACTGCCTAGTTATGGGAACTAACGGTTCCCATGAATGCTATAAGAACAAATTATGAATCGAAATGGGCTCTTTCATTTCCTTCAACAAATTCTCCCTCGATACCCAGTCCATTTTACCTTCCTGTTCAGTTCAGTCTCTCATAACAATGACTAAACATGAATGAAAACTAGGCTAGCTTGGTCTTCACCAACTCCCAGTTTGGTGTAACATTGTGTGTGGCTGATTTCTATTGTCAGAATGTAACCTATAGCTCAGCTGCAGCAAGCTAAGACTGTTTGCTGCAACCAAGCTAAAATTGCTGCAGTCAAGCTAAGATTGCTGCAGCAATCATCATTTTGCTGCAGCTGGGTGACACCAGATGCAGCGAGGGGGGGGAACAGCCATCTGACATCTCCATGTAACAATGCCAGGTTACCGTCAGCATTATATGTGTGCATAGTTGTATCTACTGTCACAAAGTAACAGCAGACTGCTCGCTGCAGCTTGGCTGCAGGTAAACCAACGCTACTCATGGCAATCTTTGCCATGAATCCCACCCCCATACTCACTTGCTCCAGTACCCATGCTTCTGTTGAGGATGTGTTGCATGCGAGGGCCCAGGCGTTGAAGAGGTGCGGTGGTATGCCTCTGGCCTCCAGGAGAGCTGCAAGTAGGGAGAAAAACGAAACTGCCGCTGAGTGGACTCTGCCAAAATGTCAACTCCTCTTCCACTCCCTGCAGCCGCCATCTTGCAATAACACAGGCAGCTTACTGACAGCAGAAGGCAGTGAAATATGCCCATATCCTACTGATGCACACATTGCGATAATGCACTCGTGATTAGTACACAGATAAGCAACCCTCATACTTGTCAGCCAGCTCATACTGGGTACATGCACAAATAAATTCTCCATTTACAGCCCTGACGATCCAGAGTTACCACGTACGGCAGAACTGTCTACATATTGGCCATGACCGGGAAGGTGGTTAGGGCTGAATAGTTGTTAGCCCAGCTGGAACACTGTGGGATATATATATTTACATATGTGAATATTATGTATAGATATTATAATTTGCAAAGCTTCGCAGCGAAGTCCAGCCAAATCATACTCTTTTTGCTGTTATAATGTTAAAGAAAATGAAAAAATAATTCAAATATCACTTTGTGCCAGGTTTATTAGCATGTTGGTTGGGAAGTTATGGCTTCATCAAATTTGATATAATTTAGTGATTTGGGCAAACTGGCAACCTTTTTATGATGTCATATCTACCAATTATAAGGGAAAGGATAAGACATATTTTTCTTTTTTCTTCAAGATTGGTGGATATGATGTCATCAAATGCTGCCAATTCCAAAAATACCAACTTAGCATGCTTAAAGAAAAATTTAAAAAATGATCTTTATAACCGAAATGCTATGAACATGAAACAAGTTTGATTGGCATGATTTTCAATACACGATCATATTACATTTAAAAAGTTTTGGCTGGAATTGACCCTTTTCATTGAATGAGCATGCAATGGCAGTCAAACAATCCATCAATGTATCGTAACCCAAGTCACAGAATTCTTTTACACCTGGAAAAAATTTCCTTGGCGCCAATTGAGTCAACCCAGTTCTGAAATGTAGTGATTCGACTGTCACGACATCACCGATCAAAACCATTTTTGAAGCATGATGGAAGGTCGTTTGGTTCAAATCAGATACACCTTATTTCTTCTTACCAGCCTGGGGCTTGAGATCTCATTATATAGTGGCCAAAGAGCCCCTCTCTCTCAGCCATGGGGTTAACTACCATTCATCAGTGTATATAAATATATGCAAATGAGGATGATTGGGGTGGTGTGGCCATTCCAAGCGAATGGGGGATCATTAATGGGTGATTACATCCTTATGATGTGAAGAGAGGTTTGGTACAGTCTGGTCACCTTCAGTCGGTGGAGGATGGCAGACCTGCTGTTACAAGGGGCAGGCCTAAGGTTTAAGCGCTGGTCGAACTATAACAATTGTTTATCGCTCTGCTACACAATCTTTCCAGATTTAAGCTGAACCAGGCAGAAGAGGGTCTGTGTGGAAATTGATTGTCATTAATACGAGTGCACCAACACAATATCGTCTCAAAATTGAAAGTATTTTAAACAAACCGCATCCCTAGATGACATCAAATCGATGAATTCGTTTAGCTCAACGATAATAAAAAAGGAAACATGTGATTATCAAAGCGCAGAGGAGGGCTATTCCACATCGACATGGTTTTGCAAATACTGAATCAAGTCCTTCTTCGATGTGGCAGGGTGTTTCAGCCATGATGATCCTGGTATTATTCAGCTCAACCAATAAGTGGTCGTTATACGACACGATATCATTGTAGTGTGACAGGCCGTTTAGAGGTACTGGGATGGTGCTGTCCTGAGAGGTTCATTGCAGACGGGTGATTAGACGTGATCCTGCCAGAGAGGCAGCAATAACGTGTTTGGGGGAGTCACTTAAAAACCAATGCTCATGTTATATGGTATGTTATGGTATTTTCTATTTATGACGAAATTCACGAAATCTCCCACAAGACCTTAAAGAATGATCTCATTCATTTCCAAGTGAATACCTTTGCTTCGTATACATCATGGGAGCGGCACAAAAATTCCGCATTCACTGTGTAGGGTCTATGGGTGGCCTTTGCATCGTTCCCCTGATATATAGATTCCCTGAATTTCCAGAGAGTAGATTGAAACATCCCAGCGAGGCAACGTGCTAGAACCTCCAAATTTAGGCTGTGGGGTTTTGATTAGTGTCTTCCTCAGAGGCACATCAGAAAAGCTGCTCGGTATTCTTGTGGGATACAGACTGAGCTAATCGAAACCTATTCCCCCATTTCATCTGAACCGATTCAGAACCTACATTTCCGAGAACTTATTTGAATTCCAATCTGGCTCAATTGTTGCCCGTCTCTTTTCTAAATGGCGTTCGTAACCACTCACCCTGAAGTCGGCCGACCTCGGAATCTTCGTTTTCACCTTCACCTCCGGTGGCTAGAGCGGAGGCTGCACCTGTGGTATTGGCTGCTGCATAATAAGAGAAAAGAGGATCCATGCAGATTAAGTCTGTGGGCAACTGGGGGCTGCCCAAAATTTTCTCAGTCCTGCCCGGAATTCAAATAGAGTAGGCAGTGGCGCTACTGGTGCAAGGAATCATTTGGAAGTCCCCTCCCCCTTACCCACTGGTCCCCCCCCCTCATTGCTCATTGTCTGTGGGAAATGTGACAAATCAAACAGAGTATAAGAAAATGTATGACTAACATACACAATGGTTAGGAATAAGATTCGGGTTCAGAGTCTTGTATCAAGGCAGTGCCTCCTCACACGACTAGCGACTTGATCCCTGAGCCCCGTTCCACAAAGAATTACGATCAATCTTACGCTTGATATGTATGGGAGGTTATCATTACAATCGAACGTAAGATTGAGCGTTACTCTTTGTGGAACGCCTGGTCATTGGTAGCCTGATGGAGACCTTGCCTGCACCACCCAGGATGCAAATTCGCTCATGACCGATACACCCCCTGGCAACCAAGGAACGGCCGGCCTATTCCGATACCTACGGGAACGCTTATTTACTGTACCTGCTGTGGTCCTTGGGACGTCTAGTCGTTGGACTCGTTGATGCTGTTTTTTTGGTGGAGGGGGATGGCACTACTCTCATTAGTAGTGTCCTGGTTAGACATCCCGTCTTGTCGGCCCCTTTACCTGGCCCTCTTTTGCTCATACCCGAGCACGCGCCGACTCCTGCAGAGAAGAAGAGGAATGAAGGTGGAAAAACCATCCGGTTGCATGGGGGCAATGGACTGAAACAGCACGAGAACTTTCCAGGGCTGATCAGTGGCGCAGCCAAATGTTTCGGTTTGGGGGGAATTGGAGGTACAGTGATCTAATGGTGAGCACTTTTTTTTTTTCCAAGGAAATATGAACTCCAAATAAACTCTGTGCCTGCCGCCCCGGGCAAGCAGTCTAAGGAAAGGGGATGCTGCCCCTTTGAGAATTTTAAGAATAATCAAGATTCCAGTAGTGAACTGTTGAGCACCAGCATTCAAATTTGAACTGCCAGATATCAAATTGTATAGCAAGTGGATCACTTTTCAGTTGTGATGCACCGTGGCCGTTAATAAAAATTTAGATGGAGGGGCACAAAGCACCAACCCTCTACAAAAGGGCTGATATGCAAAATGATAAACAATATTTTCATTTTCGTGCTCAACTTTCTTGTTATGACTGTCAATTCCCCTCTCCCCTCCCCTGCATATTTCAAATTGTAGCTGGAAAATAATTATTTATTTCGTGCAATGCAGCCTGATTTTTAACCTTCACTTATTTTTCTCCTACAGGCTATTCCCACTAGAACTGGGGGTTTGTTGGTGCTGGTCCACCGATCCTCTCCAAACATGCTTGTTGCATACAGCAACGAACGAGACTTGTTCTTGAGGCCATCTTGAAAGTTGGGTCTGTTCGATGAGTGGACTTTTTTTCACTTTCACACACTCAATTATTCTCTTGTCCTTAATAGAATTAATCACCCTGGAGTGAACTTCCCACGAGGACTTTTCCATATTTGCTCTGCCGGGGCCCAACGTGATCTTGGTCATCTCCGAAACCCAGCAGGTACACCCAGGGCTGCTGCTCACTTTACGCCTAAATTAATTACCTTCCCCGAGAGGAGGCATCCTCCGTAATGACACTGAACATTATGTTGCCCATAGGAAGGAAACGATAAGGGGTATAGCTCAGAGCCGCAAATCGATGGGCTAAAAATAACTTGTGATTCACTGAACCAGGTCAAGTCACAGGTGGGGGGTACTGATGGGGTGGGGGAAACAGCTAAGCTGATATAAGCGAAGAAGGATCTAGGTCAAAGTAGTGGCTCCAAAGGAGGTGAAAGTTTCAGAGGCTTGGGGAGAGGAAAATAGTACTCACCAGATTGAATATGTCGCATTTTAAAATCAGATGACCTTTGACTCAAACTCATGAACACCAAATATGTACCATTGGTCAATGTATAACAAAGCTGATAAACTTACCTGATGTCATTGAAATTGAATCCTATTATAATGCTGACCAATTGTCTGATGTGCTTTGTAGGCATAGAATTGCCTGACTTCCTAACAAAGCAGAATGCTGAAATTTGACCTGTACCTAACGCTATGACCTCGAATTTCCTGAACACCCCCCTATGTAACATTTGTCAGTGATACACTGATCAACTTTCTGATCATCTGATCTGTCTGGGAGGTTGAAACCACTGTGGCCTGTTCAAACAAATGCAAAATTTACCCCTAGAGACCTTCCCTCAAATTTCCTGAACACTCCCCATATACCATTGCTGACTGGTAACTGATTAGTTATCATGTCGCCTCCAACTCCAATCTGTGAGAGGAGAAGCTTTTGTTCATATTTTTGACCCTGCAAATTACTGATTTTGCCTAATGAACCTAGATGACCTTTGACTCCCTCGCAACCCCCTATGTATATTGATCCCTGAATATGCTGACCACCATCAATGACCACGCCAATTCACAGATAAAGGAAAGGCACGCTTGGTCCTATTTTCACAAATGGCAAATCGACAGGCCATAGATTACTCTTTGACCTTGTTTTTCTAACACTCATGGATGAGTCTTCATCACTTGGTCATCAAATAATTGCCTCAGTCTCATCTTGATATTGCAGAGGATGTAGAAAAGTCGCTGTTTGAACAACTGACAGACAGAACGGGAGATAGCTTACAGACAGACAGACGCCATGCAACTGTCTATTCATATCAACGCTCACCTCCCAACTCCAACACCATGGTTTGGAAACTTCATCTCGAAATCAGTCTCATGAATTTGGAGAAACCCCGCTGGTAGGGAACCACACAAACAACCCTGTGATTTCAAATCCTAGTCGCATACAAGCAAAAGAAGAAAGGCAGATCACAAAACAGATGTTTTAAAACTGTCTAACCTGACTTAGGCAATCACATCCCCACACGACAAGCACAGACCGAATAAGCATGCCTACATATAAACCCATCGGGGCTTTAGAACACACAAACCAGCTTTCTCCTTGCCCTCATCATTTTATGTCCATCTACAGCTGAGGCTGTCGGCGGCAGAATCTCTAAATAATGTTTTTTTTGCCGGACAGTTCAAAGGCAACCCAGCAGTTGGAAACATTCGTTTCGCCAGCGTTTCACGTAACATTGTTTTCTGTTACCAATGTTCACGTTTTTTGGTAGCCAGGTGCGTTGGGCGTCAGTCCGCTTTTTGATTTCCTTGCCGCGCAAGAGAATCTATGTAATGCAAGTTTGTGGCGTATTTGTGTGTGTGTGTTCTGGTGTGTGCGTCTGTGTGTGTGGGTGTGTGTGTGACACCCGCGTGTCAGCAACGAGACTATAACTTACTCAACTGGTATCAAAGTTCCAATTGTATGTGGGGTGCACATATGGGGAGGATGACCCCTAGTGTTTTGGTGGCCCGTTCAAGTTCACGACAGGGCAAAGTTCATAAAAACAGGCCTTGTCAGAACGATATCTAACGAACGCGAGTATCTAATCAAGTTCAATGGGATGTGGGTAGCCTGTAGTGAGGAGAACCCTATTGTTTTTTGTTGTCAGGTCAAGGTCAATCTAGTCACCATAGGGAATCTTCATATATCTCGGCAACCCGAAAACTTTTGGAGACTTCTTATGGGAAGTTTTGTTCGTCTGGGTGACTTACATCTGGTACCGACTTTGACCTCATTTGACCTTTTGACCTTTTGAACCTCATTTGACCTCTTGACCTGTGCTTTTTTCCTGCTTTTTGTGTTGGCCGGAAGCGTCTTGTTAAGACAACCAAACGTCAATTGACACTACCGTATACCTACCACGATACTCTTAATCCCCAAGCTATCTCCAAGAATGTGGAAGGTCAAGACAGCTCATTGTCATAATCTCGGCAACGAAACATTTAGGAGACTGTCTTAAGGAAAGTTTTCGTTCGTCGATTGAAAAACTCTGTTGACCGCCTTTTGACCCATTTGACCTTTTGACGACTTTTTGACATAATTTGACCTTTTAACCTGGTTATTTTTGCATGCTTTTTTGTGTTGGCGAGCTCTAGTTGAGACAAACAAAAAGTCAATAACACTACCATAGTATATACTCTTATCCAAGCATCTCATGAATGTTGCAAACAGCTCAAAACCCTGAATGTGATAATTGGGCATTTGACATCTTCTGCTCGTCAGCATGATATTATGAATCCCGTATCTATAAGTTCGAAAATTAAAGTGTGTGGATTGTATACATGATGAAGATTGACCCTATTGTTCTTCTTGGTATCGGTCAAGGTCATACCAGGTAACCATAGGACAATCCTTTAATCTCTGCAACGATTCATTGAACGACTGAGAACGAAGCTATCGCCCAACAAACACATATTTCCCGCGTGAAGACAGTACAAAATTTTAATTTGTCATTTTATTGTTTCTTCCTGATATGTCTTAGTATTGGACTAGCACCAATATCCCCCAGTGAGACAGTACAAATTCACCTTGAGTTGTCTTTATCATTATTCCCTGATAGTATTGGCTAGCAGCACCCGTGACCAGCCTACATGTACCCGTTCTCCTGATCATAGCGGTGTTTGTTACGTGTGGAGTGGCAATTTTGGTCTTGCACGCCACCCCCCCCCCCAGATTTCATAGCAGCTTATGAAAATGTAAGTGGTAGCTCTATTTGAAGCCTGCTCACTCTGCATTTCATTGAAAATTTCCTAATTGCATGGCAGAAATGCCTCTTTTTGCGTATACTTCCTCCTTTTTAGTTTTTACATTTTACATTGAACTCTGTGTCACTGTCTCGTGGGGGAGGTACAAATGAGATTCGTAAACTCATGGATATCAAGTGGGTGGGGTGGTCGAGTGATGGGGGGTGGGGGGAACATAAACTGTTGCCAATTTTTCCATAGGCCTATATTTATATTTCTCGACTGGGGGTAATGCCAAGTGTTTGTTTTGCTGCTTTGACATCACTAATTTGAGACACGGTGATATGATCTTCATTTTCCATTTGACTAGTTATTTACACGAAGCAGAAATGCACACCAGGAAATGTCCTGCATTCATTCGAAACACGCTATGGCTTGGGCCGACAATCCCTCTTCAAACTACTGCCTCATTTTGTTGTATACCTAAAGAAAGCCCTTATGTTTTGGCGTGTCAACTTGTTCGGCCGGAATCCCCAAAGGATTTATCTTCTTTCGTTGGTAGGTGTGAGATTGTGAGCCAGTAAACACACAATCACTTGTTCGGACTGCCTTCATACATTCAGTGGGGAATGGTGTACCGTGGCACTGGCAGATGCTCAGAGGCTGAGAGTGTGTATTCCCATTAATTCTCTGTGTGCACCCAGTCTACAGATTATCTTAATTGTTTACATTTAAAGTTAACACTTCGCTCTAGTCACACTCCAGGATGTAATTACTTGACAGGCAGGACTGACTATTGGGTAATTTTACCTGTTTTTACCTATTTATAGACAAGCCCTAATGACGGGATTAACTGTGGTGTGGGAAGCAGTGCGAGGTAGTTGAGTTGGGAGGAAGAAGCCAATGGTCAAGAAGCTTCTGAAAGTGGGGAAAGGGCACAAGGCATGTGGTGGCATAGGTGTGTTTGTGGGCTATTGAGGGCAAAAAGGAGGGGCAGGTGATCCTGTATCCCTAGGGAGAGGATTTGTAGGGTTTGAGTCTAATAAAATATCTCTCTTCTCCTTCGTGCTTCATGGCGGCATGCCTAGCTAGGCGTGTTGTGGTTGACATCACATAGTGTGACTATTTGGGAACAGTGATGGGTTGACGGAAGAAGTTAATCAGGTCGTTTTAAAGCATTTGTGTGCCGAGGGAAGGGTCTACTTGATTTCAGAGGGCTAATAAATTAGCCCACATTAGAAAATTGCACAGATCTTGTCTGTTTATTACTATTTGTATTATTATCATGGCAGCCAATATGTTTGTTATGGGAGGGCTGCATGGGGTGGTCCAATATCCCCCACACCATTGGGAGGGAATATGTGATTTGAAGCCTCGTGAAAAGTTTAACCCTAAATATAGCAATAAGACATTTGAGGGACTGGTACAATGGCTATTGATACAGTTTTAAACAGTTATGCACTTGTCAATTGCATGACCCACCCCTTGTACCCCCAGACAAGGTGAGTCATTGCACTTAGTGGGTCAACAAAATGATGCACCCCTCAGTCACTTTTGCGCCTGAAAATAATGAAAATTGAATTACAACCCCCCAGTCAGGCTTTAAAAGATCATCACAGACTACCTGCGTAACGATTGAAAAGATGTACTGGCAATGCTTAACCCCTAGTCATCTTAGTATTATGACTATGGTACAATGCCCAACATGTGAACACACTGCCATTGGACCTGGAATGACCTACATTACTCACCTTGTCCGGTGTGGAGGGATGAAATTACAATATATAGGCTGTATGCAGAATTGCACTTCTCTTTCCCCCCACATATACTCCCAAATTTTTTTTTTTTTTCTTACAATTGTCGATGTAGTTGATGTGTTGTCGTGCCGATTCAAAGAACTCCACTATCATTGGGCAGTCTATCCTTCTTTTGACGAACCACACCAGTTACTTATGAGTTCTAAATTTCGCTAAGTGACCTCATCATTTAGCCTTGCTGCGTCTTCCGACCAGTGTTTACGGTCCGTTGGTACTTCTTCCCCACTGAATGGAAAAACGTTTGACCTCAGCTTGGTTATTAATCGTAACTTTACTTCTCTCTTCGAAGATACACTTACTTCCAGTTTTATTTTTGCAGTAGTTTATTCAATTGCCCCTCAGATGCCCTTTTGGACCTTGGTCAAAAGCAACACTGCATCTCTTGCGGTTAGTGAATATCTGCAGGAGATTGGGAGATTCGGTTTGTTGTCAGTTGTGGTTGAGGTTGGCCCCACATCCTTGCAGGGTTTGATACAGCTGAGTCATCATGGTGATGCCAGATCCGCAAAAAGGCAAGGCATCCTACCAGTTTGCGTTCTTGTTAACTTTGTTCGGGGGTCGACAAAAATTGTTTGGAGCGGCACGGGTGGCTCCCTGGGCCTGGGTGTTAGGGGTACATACCATTGTAACTTGTAAACACAATGAGTCCTCATAAGTGCTGGATGATATTTGTATGACAATACACTCCAAACCCCATAGTTGTGGTGTCTCCTGCAGCTACAACTAGTTTATCAATAGCGGAGTGTATAGTACTGTTCATTTACCCTCATCATCGCCTCAACTCTTCGAGTATCCAATAATGTCTCCGCGTGGCCAGCCTGACGTGTCCTCGGACAGACAACGCTCAGGAAATCACGGCCACTAATTTAGGTCATATTGGTCACAATCATCCATGCCCTTAATGTGACGTAACAGTGCTCCAGTGCTATGTTTGAATAGCAGTTCTCATTGTGTCACACAGGTGCATCATCAGCGAGCTTATATGGCATATGTTTGCTGATGATACAAGTTTGAATTCTCATCATCTCTTGTTGCATTTTCTTAGCATAATGAGCTTAGCAGGAGTAGAACTATGAAAACACTACACAGCCACAAAAAAACAAGCAGACGTGTTTGACAACATTACTTCATTAACTATAACCCAAGTTTCCATGCCCCACCACGCCCCCTCTCTTTGAGGTCATGGATCAGGGTAAAATCCCCCTCCCCTTACTGTTAGGGATCATAGGGAATCTATCGTAGTAAATTTCAACTCATCGATTCAACATCGCAAGTCTCCACATTTGGGATGTGGGCCGGTTCTGACGTATGTCCTTTCCATGAGTACCCCTGTGTCAATTTGAAGAAAACTTTTTTGTATCATACAATTTTGACTCAAACTAAACGAGGATTTATACAATTGGTCAGTGAATCCTGGCAGCCCCGCGCGCCCTTGGATAACCACTCAAAAATATGAAATCTTCTTTCATTTGACGTCATGTGCCAAACATCGAACACAATAGGACATTGATCATTGTTTGACTTAGCCTGCTTGGTAGCAGTCCAAAGGGACGTCCGTCATTAAAAGGTCACAGAAGTTGTGCGGGACAATTTGCTTTTGAGATGTGGCAAACTTCCTTCCAATGACCCATTAAATCTTATATCGGGCCATTGTTTCTGTGAGTAAACTCATCATCTATGTAGTCACTGAGGGTAATGTAACACACATGTTCCAGCTGACTCACTCCCCATACGCCGACAGAAGACAAACAGTGCAGCACACAATTAACCAAACACATCAAACAATATACTGCAGGTTCTTGGGTCATGAGTACAAGGTGCAAGGTATCCACAGACAGTGTGCGTCACAGGGAGCGCAGAGGCTGTGTGAAGAGGCTACGAGGACTGGTTTCCGCTCATTTTTTTGTCGGTGACTTTGAAACAATCAATGCCCACGACTCCTAGAGTAATACTTGTGAGGTTCGGCAATGAAGGGTTCAGTTTGACAGATTCTATTATCCACAATGCCCATGGACAGCTTTTGACTAGCGCACTATAAAAACATGTTGTTCTGCATAGAACAGTTAATTCTGGGTAATTGTTATTTGCCACAACAATTTGCAATGCAAGTCCAAAGACCCCTTCGCTGTGTTCTCCATCAGTGGAGTCTCACTGGGATTGGCCTCTACGAGAGAGAGATAACAAAGTTCTTATCTACCCAAGGTTCATGTTGACTAGCCAAAATAAAGAGTCATCTCATTCCCAAACACAACGCGTGGTACATTGGTCAGGCCAATGTGTTGGGAAATTGTGAAGCCCCCCTTTCAAACGTTACTCCTGATGTGGAATAGTAACCGATTTTGCAGAACTAGTGCATTTACAAAACTGTCCTGTACAATGACCACAGTAGTTCCGCTTCATTTGACAATAATACACCATTTCCGAAAATTTACTTCTTTACAATGGTAATTTTCAAGTGTACAATTGACAGAGATATTTAGCGAATATCTGAATGTGTAATTTCTCACCGCTTACCCTTATCCCCATAGAAAGGATGAATTGACACTAAATTGAACCATAAATTAGGAATAACGAAGTCGCGCTGTTTCAAATAATATACACAATGAAAACATACCCCAGTGGTGTGTGCAACGGGTGGGAAAGGGGGGAGCTGATCCCCACTTCTGCAGTCTACTTTCATTTCATTCCCCATAGTGATAACATCATATTAGGTGGGCTATTTTGCACCAAACTGCATCCAAGGCCACCTGAAAATGTTGAATGGTTTCCACGGGCACCCTCTTCCAACCTGCCCCACCCCCACAGCTCTATGGACACTAGGTCTATTAGCAATATCCTGTCATGTCTGTCAGTATACTAAGTAAATACCAACTAGTGGTTATCAGTGCATAGGGGGCAACATGTAACATGCACAAGCTCAAAGATGATGAACCATCTCCACCAATGTCAGAAAGGACTATGGATCTGTGTTACATTTGGTTGCTTGAAAGCACATTGGTCCAATCTGGATTGTCTTGGCCAAAATGACCACTTGAAAACATCTGTGTAAACACGAACCCTGTCTATAACGAGAGCCATTGGCTAATGAGGATCTTGGGTGATGATTAGGTAACTCGACAAAGTCCGGTACTGGAGAGCCACCAGCTTGTTAACTGATCTGTAGAAAAGCGTGAGTCGCGAATCATGCCTTCTCTTCGGCAGTGTAGGCAAGCAAAGCTGCTGAAGAAGGGCTGTCACACTGGTTGATCGACGATAGGCTTTTGCAAACAAAGCGAGCTGCTTTACGCTGAACCATTCCAGATTGTTAATGTTTACATGTTGTCAATGGATACCAAACTGAGGAGCATCAAAGAACATCATCCCATACTGCCCACGGGGAGGCACCCCAATTCATTCTCACCATACTGCCTCCACTGCCCAACCCCCCCACTGCCCTTCCCTTCCCCCTCTTTCCTGCTCGTGATACAGATAACATCCTACCTGGTGTGGCCCGGTTCCCGTGGTGGAATTTGCGCTCCCCGTCGGGTTTGAAGTTGAGGCCGCCCGTTGTTCTTGATGGTGCACGCCCCTTTCCTGGAAAAGAAAATAGATGAAAAATCCATCAAATCAGCTGTTGCCTATGAATATGTGTCAAGAATTGGTGATATAATGGAAATTATCATGGCGTGGCACAGAAGGGCACATCATGGGAAATGTTCAGATACACTTGACCTTGAAAGCTAAAGAAAGGGAGAACAAAAAGTATAAATACAGCCCCCCTCCTCACCATTTTTTTTTTAATAATCGAAAATCAAAGTATGTGTGTATACGCACATGCCACAGGGCACTGGCATAGTCAACAGTGGTGAGAACAGCATGACGAGAAGAACTGACTGATGGGGGCCAACAACTGAAGGCAACTGAGGGGCAAGGACACGCAAATATGACAGGCTTATCAAACGAGATAAGGCCTGATTTACTGATCGATCGCTTGCTTGATCTGAAAATTATGAATAACGGCACTTTAAAAATGTGTTTGCTCAAGTATGTTATCATACAGTCCAAGACCCCGTCGCACATTTGGTGACTTTTCAATAAAACAACAGAACATATAACATTATAGCATTGCTAAAAGCAGATATGCTGGCCAGTGCGCTTCAAAAAACAAAAAACATTTTTTTATAAGTGGAAGCTTCTCAGAAAGGTCTTGATATGTCTACGGAACGATAAGTTGAGGGTGAGGAATATATTTCAAAGCATGGTCCCCTCCTACATACCACTTTTCCCCGTCCCTCCTAACTACTTCCACTATTCCTTTCAAGTTAAAAAGTTTGCAGAGGAAGAGCGAGTGACGCAAATTCCAGCGAGAAAAAATGCCGGATACAGAGGGGAATATGACTTTCGCGAATGTGGGATTTCATACTCGATCCTCTACAGCCTCGGTTGTCATCTTATCCCCATTTTTTCAACGGGACTTTTTTACCAACTGCTAATGTTTGGGAGGTTGGTGGGGAATGGGGGGGGGAGGGCAGTGGGAAACTGGTTCTTCATAATTCGTAAAAAACTGATGAATGACCAAGTGGCCAAGAAGGAGATAGTATGATTCAGTGGGATCTTCTTCTGAATATCTGTTTACAATGTGAATTTGAGTTCATAAACATATTCTCCTTCCTTCCGCGCAGAGTACTGTCCATTTTGAGGGCAACAAATGAAATATAAAAAAAAAAAATCTCCTTCTGAGTAATAACAGATCACCATGGGATCCCATATCTTCCAATGTCACAATTTCTTCTCGAGGGTAGTTTTATATATGCAACTTATTATCTTATTATTATATTATTATTTCTTATATCAGATCGGAACTATTCCTGAGCAACAATTAAAATATCCACACCTGTTCCACTCTTGGGTTGAACTGCATAAATTAATAAATGCAGATACTTATAATCTCAGAAATTCCTGAAAATATCAGCACAACGATGTTATAATTTGTCCTCAGAAGGTATTTTCATCATGTATTTATTCCTACTACGAAGCAGGTCAGAGCTATTCTGAAAAAAGGCATTTTTCACAAATGCTTAATAAAATATTGGTGATTAAGGGCACTTTACACAATGGGGTTACATTTGGACAATTAGGCATATTTTTACTTTCTAAATCTATAGCAATTATTCATATTCTGAAACAGACACAAATGCATAAACAGAGAATGCTTTGGAAGATAGTTTTAGCTGCAGGTGAAGATTAAAGCAATACACATGACCAATGTTATATTTGTTGTCGTTTACAACGCATTCCCGTGGAGGGGTGGGGGGGCGGTTCACAGTTAGTGTTTCAAAATATCTGGTGTAGCATCGCAAAATTCTCACTCAATGAGCAAATTGCTACACACAATTGGAAGTGCATAGAAGGTCAGTTCGTACACAAAACACGGACCCTTCTGTTTTTTCATTCCCCCCCAACTTTGATAACCAAGTGCCGCACTATTTTGAATGCTAGTTTTCCAGCGCTGCTGAGATGTGGAACATATCTTGGACATCTTTCCTAATAGTCTCAAACCAACGCACATAATGAGACCCATTATGCACACCACGCTGCTACTAACATGTCATTTTAGTTGGTGAGCTATGTAATAGGCAAAATCTGATAACGTGGCAGATCTATGCTTTGGTTCTTGAATGGAATATTTCCAAGGATTCAAGCCCAAGCTTATTTCAGATTAAAGGGATTAAATTCTAAGGATAAATTTCACATTGATGAATCTCGCATTCAACAGTAAATGGCAAGAAAATATTAAATGTTTGTATTTGGCAGAAATCATACCTTTGTGTGTATTCAGTGAATAGTAAGTATCATGAACTGTAGTGCTAGTTTATTCCCCTATAGAAGTGAAGCGCACTGACAGGGTCAACTATAGTTCATGTTATCCGTACTGTGTTCACTTCAGATATCACCCCATGCACCACCTCATCAGGAACACTTATATCAATATTCATTAAATTCAACTTGACCTGTGACCTAGCTCTCACAGGATATCATAGGCCACACGATGTGCAGCAGGACAATACAGGCCTACCACAAATTGGGAGCATCATTTACATCTCACACCACTACGGAAAATTGAAACATGAAAGTGTCAGTAATAATCAACTATGGCACTTGACTGGCCACAAACATTTTGTTTAGACACCACATGGTCTAGGGCAGCCTGAAAGGAAAAGAAAACTGCCCGCCAACGTAGCCACATCGATACAGGTAATTAAATTTTTGTTCACTTCCACCATTAACGTGATACCTGGCAGGCATCCCCATCAATGAGCAAAAAATTGGCAAATTTTTAACAGAGGCTTTGCATTATGGCAAAGACAATATTCATCCATGAATTACCTCTACAGTTGCCAAGTTGCAATATGGTGTTATGTGAACTTTCACGCTCTGATATCTTTTAATTTCAGCGAAAAGTTTTCAATCTCAGGAACGAAGCAGCAACAGGTGTGTGCCCTCTCCATTAACATTTATGAAAAGAAAAAATGCTAAGCATGTAGCACGAAAAAATGTTTGAAAATGTGTCACTTTATACCCACAACATTTCTTGGCTCTTTTGCTAGAGTTGCTGTAACTAGTGTTCCAAGCCCTAGGTCCCCTTCTATGTACAATAAAAATTGGGTGGACGAAAAACTGTCTGTATTTTCCAATCATCCTTTATTTATGGGGGAGGTGTGCAACAAGGCAAATCTCTCTGTGTTAATGTGTTAATGTCCACCTTGAGGCCCACCAGTGTGAACCACCTGTCAAATCACAAAGTGTAAATCTCTGGACAAATGTTGACCACAAACAATCCTCCCAACCCCACGACAACTACACCCCCTTCCCCCCATCCACCCCCGACAGTTGTTTCAGGGCATGTCTGTTTGCGTAGGGAATTTGCTCTGAGTCTTCCACCAAACCATTTTCCCCATATACATTTTCCTCTATGACTTGTCCCCACCCCACCCACTGGGCCATTTGCCTCTTGGTATCCCCCCTGCTGTCTGGGGTTATTAATCATATACAGAAGGGAACTTCCCCTGGGGGGCAGAAATCCTGTCACCAAGCAAAGACAGTACACTTTGGTGTGGAATGACCAAATGACACAGGTAAATCATGTATAGATTGGAAGCCAGCATTGTAAACAATAAAACAACAGGTACAGCGTGGGAAGTGGAAGGAACAATGAAACCCCCATGGTAACAGGTCTGTCAAAATCAACTTCCAGTGACTCACCTCTTAGTCATACTTGCTGGTATTGAAGAAACACATGAACCCCAAAAAATAAGAGCGTCAAGATAACCTTGCCTTTTTTTCCTTTTTTTTTGACTTAATGCTTTGTTCCAACAGATTTTTCTCTTCATTGTAGTTCTTATATCAGTCAATACAATGCAATAGAATACAACTGATTACTACAGTATGGTAGCTTCGTGGCTGAGAAGAAGGACATGAAATAATGGTTGAATGGAACTTTAAGGAGGGGTGGGTATGATCCTTTTTCACAACAGTTACTGTGTAAAAAAAATGTCAATGTCGTGTCATTTGTTTTCCTCCTAAATTGAGAATGTGGTCAGGGGAGACATGCAAGGCACAATCTCTCCCTGCCACTAGAAATAAACAACGACACAGTGCATACGCTCTTGTACAATCCATTTCAGCAGTGTAGACTGTACCTAAGATTCCTATTCCCCAATCAGGGCAAGATGAGGCCTGTGTACACTGTCAACATGTCGCTCAACATGTGTGCCGAAATGGTCTTGTGTCCAAAAGGTTGCAGGTATACAGAGCAAAACCAGAGGCAACATATTGTAATATATGGGGGAAATTTGTTGCACTAATTCACAATCTAATAATTGGCAACCTGTGTCTGAGCTCTGATTGATCGGTGTACAAAAGGTATGTGACCAGTATGTCAGCAACAAGGTGTCCAGCAAAGATGTTGTGCACCATGTGACGAGTCTCAAACCTGTGTTCCAACATAGTGAAATAGAACTTTATAATAATCAAGATGTGGTCAAGTTGAGGTGGCTAGATGAGAGAATGCATATTAAACATTGAAACCAATTGGTTTCTGGGCTGTAATTCACCTGCACAATGACTGAGCCGATCGTCCACCTGCCCCCATCCTGCTGCCAAGCCGGCCCACCTCACACTTGCATCCCAAACCCACTCACTCACCCCCTCCTCACCCCACCCTCAACCCCCCCCCCACATCCCTCATGCCACCCTGCACCCAAGTAGAAAAAACTAAGACCTACCTCTAGATTTTACACCACAGAGCATACACCTTAAACAATCCATTCCAGCAGTGTAAACTGTTAATCCTAACCATGTGCTTGTCCTCACACAACAATGACTCAGTCAAAGTTAATATACATCCAGATTCATAGCCACATGTCCCACCATGGCGTGGACAAGAGCATGAAGTGAAAGCCTCACCAAAATCACACGCAGCTGGGCTGCCAGTCCAAACATAGGACTCGATTGAACACACACACAGTGCCGTTGAACATGTACTCGGATCCTTTGTGTTGTCTAAACTTCCTGGTGTATCACCTTACTAAGAAATCAGACCAGATTCAATATGGTCACAAGGCACCTCCACAAAACCACGCTGATGGGTACCAACTAGTAGGCAGGCTTCTAGAGTACAAAGTGCAGACTGACTCCATAAGTATCAGCTCACATGGCCAAAGGGGGATTTTATCCCCAATAATCCACATCCTGTAGCCTGAATACGCTCTAACATAGATTCTCCCAGAGAGACCAATTAAATGAACTTTTCCTCCAGGTAGGTATCGCAGTTCAAACAGATTAAGAAGTCTGTATGACACATGTAGCAAGCACTAACATGTAGTACAAACCTGGAGCAAGATTCCCAGAGACCAACTAAATAGTTGACGGAGGCTAATTCTGGGTTGATTGGCGACATCCTCCAAAGCCTTTGGAGAAACTGTATATTGATAGAGGACTCCTGGGTTATAAACAGGAAGAACGATCCCAGGATATAAAAGACTATCTCTTCCTGTAAAACCATGACCCTTGCTCAAAAGACACATATGGATCATATGAAAATGAAACCAAAAAACGCGTGCAATCGTTACAATGAGCTTCGTTCTTTTTTTTCGCTGCCATGACTCACCGACCTAGTAATTTAAATCAATCTAGCTAGATCAAAAGCTTTGGTCAGGGCCTGGTTTTCATTCACTCGTTCTGCTCCTAAATTTACAGTCTTATAAATGCAAACCTTGGTGGAAACTGTTGCATACGAAGAACCACCATTTGTCAGGGTATTCCATGCAGATTTCTCACAATTCTAGAATTGCTGATTGAATATTATGTATAGACATACGAGCAGGCACATTGGAAATGTGCATCATAATCATCAGGAGGTGGATACAATATAAACAGGAAGAAATGCATCTCAGGATAAAAAGAATAACCCTCACTGCTGTATAGAACCTTGCACTTTCATTCCCAATCAAAGGGCAACAACAGAAACAGAAACTGACTTTCAGTAACACTTTAGCTATACCGCAGCTGTACGAAGTCTTGAATGCTGTAGTTTCAGGTGCAATCAGGGACAAAAATAGGGTCACTATTTACCGGGCTCCATATTTATTCCAAAGTAGAACCCAGTCCCTCAATTTCACAGCAGAGCTGGGCTCTATTTTTAGAACTCGTGCTCTACTTGGAATACTGGGTAGCATATAATGTAGTATTCTGTGTGAAACTGCAGGCTACTGCAGGCTACAGTACAATGAACTGCAACACTGCAGTTTGCCATGCAGGCCTTTGCTAACATTTCCCTCTTATCTATGCAATTATTAGTTAACCACCCAATCCGATTGTAGGACAAAAAAGCCCATTGGCCCCGGGCTTCTGTATTTGTGACATCCCGAGCCCGGAGGGATGTACTTGGCATCACACCAGGGCTTCACTAATGGGAAGGCCCCTAAATATCTCCCAGCTCCTGCTCATTTTCGGCCCGTGGGAACATCACATCACATTGCTATTCTCTTTTCATATCTCCGTTCACAACATTGGTGCCCACTGAATTTTTTCCCTACTCAAATAGGACCCTATTTCTACAGTAATTGAAATGAGGTCTTAAGAAATTAGAATCCCAATTGGTACTCCCTACACTGACCCACCACCCCTCCGCAAATGACAATGGGACTGGCCAATTGACTTCTATTGTTCAGTACAACAATGCATGATGAAGTACAGGGAGCCAAAAGCAAGATTTTTCTTCCCCTTTACATATTGAAAAATTTTGATCAAATTTAAGTATGTCATGAAATGTGCTATATGTTCTACCACACATGCATGGCTGTATAGCATGCTCTTACACTGTCCATTTTTCCTTCCAGAGAAAAACAGTGCACAATTCCTTTCCCACACCGGCCTAATACATATATCACAGCCAAGCGATCTTGAAACTTTGAAAAAGTTACATGTACACAGAGTTACTTTTTCCCATTCTTGGAAATATAATCAAAACCTGCAGCTCAAGCAGAAAGCAGGGGAAGTGTGCCAATTAACATGCTTTCTCTGATGTTAGTTACAAGGTTGGCACATACTGTACACTAAACAATAGGAACCACTACAATGGCCCATTAACAGCAGAGCCGAGCAAGAGATGTTATCAAAACACTGCTATACAATCATCTGCGCTCAAATGCCATATATATATATATATGGCGCCTTTTGTAAAAACGGCCTTCGCCCATTCTTGCTCACCTATATTGTGTGCAGGCACCAACAATGGCGCCGAGACCACAGAGCTATTAAGTGTGTGATGTATTCAGGTCTCCCAGCCCTCTTTGTAAACAGCGATTCCTGTTCACAGCAGCATTGACAAGTCTTTAGTATAATACAATGTGAGTTGGTATCCCATCTTCGAATTGATTTATTCTTGGTTTATAAACAGGCACAGACCTCTGTCATTCTAGTCAAACTTGGTTTCAGGCTCGACTTTCACAGCCTATGCGAAAACTAGTAGGGTCTCCTTGCTTTAACAATGTGCCAAAAAAGAATACTCTCAGTAACTGCAAACAGCAGAAACAATTGTTTATTGTAGCAAAGGAACAAAACACCGATCCTACTTGCTATTCATTGAAGCTCTTACTACCCTCCTGATTTATAAACCACGGGTCAATAAAGTGTCCATTAGGTAAACAACACCCAATTGATAGTTTATTGGCAGGCATCAATTATCGTCTAATCGCAGCTGGCACCCTCATGCAGACAAGTAACCTCGGGTTGTGAGCAGGGAGCACAAAGGATTCTTCTTCAGGGGGGCATGACATGAAAAGTGTAATATCTCCTAGAGGGTGAAGGAAGGGGCGAGTTGTAACCTGCAGAAGCTGCCATACCATCATTATCTCTCTCTGCTCAGTTTCAGGTACAGTATAGCCGACAAGGAAACCACTGCCTACTTCCCCGCTAACCCCCCTGACCCCCCCCCCCCACCCCTGCACATGCACAAGTTCTCTGCATCTGGATTGAGAACTGCAAAATTCATGATCAAGGAGAGTATGCGCTAGCCTGCCCCTCACTCCTTATGTTTACCCGCAACCATCCTACCAAGAACCCCTTGCAAACCTTGACTGGCGTGGCAATCAAGTGTGACCTTCATAGGAATGGCAGTACGTGAATTCAACTGTAGAAAACTTCTTGAATCGTGACCAAAATACTGGGTCGCAGGCTAGATGGCGCTCTTGCAATTTAAAATTGAAACACAACACGTGCAGCTGCACACCTACTGGGTCTAATTGTAGAGGAAGAGCAGAAACTGTGAATGACTATTGTCGTCACCCCAACATGTTTTTAACCGGGCATGGCAATTGGGTTTTTTTTTTTCTGGGTTGGGTTGGTTGCCTAGTTGGGAAAATGAAACAATCATTCCAACATGAGGACATGCCCGGATAGAGTGTACACATTTTTGACAACGTCATGATTTGTGTCCCAAAAGAGAACCAGCAATCGTACAGTATCGTGAACTGACCCAAATTCAAAATGTAGTGAAATGTTATGAAGTTATTATAACTGTTTACTGTGCAACCTTCACTCTGCACTGCCTTGGGGACTCAGGTCACTGTCCACACAGATGGGGGGATTCTGTTAAAGTGGGAGTATCTGAACATGGCAGAGCAGTCTGTACTTCATTTTAGAAAGGTTTATATCCCTTTTTTGCCTGTAATGACTCTGGTGAAAATGTTAAATGACCTTTGATTCTAAATTCCTAGACACCCCACATTTAACACGAGTTGATGGTTTTACCTGACCGCGCACATCGCATGGCAAATCTAGACAACTCTTAACGGAATATCATTCAAGATTTTTTCATACAACTTTTTTTCCACATAATAGCCATGAAAATGCCACTTTATTTGAGGGAGGCGAGAGGTACATTTCATAGTATTTCACACATGGCTCTGGATGGTTCCTTCAATGCCTTCGAGCCTTTGGGTAGTCAAGGTCACCCCCGCAGTCAATGAAATAATGCCCACTTGGTCAACATTCATCAAACAGAGTATTTTAAATGCCAAAAACATGCAATTTGGCTATTATTCTACAATTTGAACAGAATTGCCTGTCACCCCCCTTTAATATGTCCTTTCACACTTTCTTGTGGGACCTTGCCCCTGAAACGTGGGTCATACAATTCTTTTAATCATGTGACACAGTCACAACCCCTCTGTTAATTCAGATACTCGGTCAGATTAGCTCAGCGGTAGAGCTCCACACTGCAAAATCATGGATTGCGAGTTCGGATATTGAAAGCCTGAGACTCGTTCGCAGTGCTGTTGACAAGGTAGGCTATGTCTCTCTCTCGACTGTTCCATTCCACCCACAACGCCACCCACGTGTAAAAAGTGGGTACCTTGTGAGGTGACTTGTGAAAGAGTGACACTGTATGTGGCTGCCCTATTGGGAAGTATATAGTGACGTTACTGCAACGAGCGTCAGGGCCGAACTAGCCGAAATGTGTGCTATTAAGTACGAGTTACAAGTCCACTGATGATCAAGGGTAATACTGTGAGCGATGTGGAAAGAGCGCTTATAAGCATGGAATATTATTGAAATGATCCAATAGTAGGCCTGGCTTTTTTCATCATTTTCTACATGAACCGAGTAGAGGACACACAACCCTAGTCACGTGGAACTGACATTTAGAGATAATGACTCAATATTGAGTCACTCTGCAATTTGAGACAATTGGCGATGACACAGACATTTGAACTGACCATGCCCATGGTATGGGGGGGGTGGGTCCATTATGCAAATGACATGCCGCCTAATGAGATCCATGTGCTGCTAACCAACACGCATGTATGCTCTATTCACCAGGGGCAATGCCACGGACAGAAAGAAAGTGAAAGACGAACAAAAAACAATGTTCCGGATTTCAGACGTCCCTGTGCACAATATAACATTATTGTTTTACAAAACAAACATTTTTCCCGTCAATGGTTGTCTAGTCTAGAACATACATGCACTACGACTATTGCGGGCTCATTGAACCAGTTTGGGGTTCTGAGTATGCAATGCGTTTCATTTTGCAGGCTGTTTTTTTTCTTGTAATTTGGTGTAACAGGTGATCGTGAGAAACAGGGCAACAAGTGCGAGACAAAATTTGTTTTGTGTTTAACGTTGCCTGCCAACTGTGTGCCTAGGCTTCAGTGTACGATTTCTTCCTATATATGTGGAATTTTTACAGCTTAACGGGTGCCAAAGAAAACCCTTTGCCCCTCAAGAGCCAAATGAACTTTGGTCTCAGCTGCAGCTGAAATCAGCCTTGCGCAGAGGTCAAAGAATGCTCAGTTGTCGCAAAAAATCGGACATCAATGGAACCAAAACAGGGCAGATAATCAGTTGAATGAACTGGATTTGGGTCACCACTTTACCTTATAGCATTTATATCTTCTGTGTTTTTTTTTTTGTTTTGCCACATAATGATGGAACCAGGCTGTTTATACTACTACAATCAGCAACAGGAGCTGCCTAGCCTGAGATAACACAAGCAGGAGGCTGATACAGAGGCAGATGCAGTTATAATTCCCTGCTGACCCAGCAACACTCCGAGTGTTCGAGGATATTATGGTTTTGGGGGTGTAACCGCTGTCTCCGCTGCGTCACCGGAAACCCTTCAGGCGTTAGCGAATAAACTCTCTAATCCCTCATCTGAATGATCTGAAACTTGGTTCACGTGTCCGCCCTGTAAAATCTTGGACAAATTCAAAATTGCATCGCTGCATGTCTGTTGCCCTCCGCTTTGCAGGTTTCACACGAAAATACAGAGTTAGTCCGATTTACACGAAACTCGGTGGGTGGGGACACAAGCTGGTCCCGGAATACACGACGGTGATTTTAAGGTCACCGGAGGTCCGATTTGCGGTTTTCTTTTAGAATACAGAGTTAGTCCGATTCACACGAACACTTGGTCAGTGGGGACAAAAGTTTGTCCCACAAAATGATGTTCCATTCAAGGCAACAGGAGGTCAAATTTGCATCATTCATGTGATTCTTATACTGATGTCGTATTGAAAGGAGGTACACAAAGGCCACTTCTGTGGGGATATACACATCGGCGGTTTACCCGCCTGCACAGGTATACTGGCGATATGGCTCCCTGATGAGACGACTTGGCACAAGCTTATAGTGCCCAGGACACACACTTGAGGACGACTCCGCAAAACTCTCAGAGCTAAACTTCAGCCACTGGTCTCATGAAAACATACAAAAAAGATACATGCCCAATTTCCATTTGACTCTGCTAACATGAAATGTAGAAGGAAGTTCCTGTTTGAAATAATTTCTTGATGTCAGACAATAAAGGCCACTTGGCTAAATTAATGGTGAGACTGACATGTGACAAGAGGGCATTCCTATCAAATTAGAAACCAGGTGTTTAATCAACCCATAATTCATAACCTATTTGATGATTAGGAAAATTCGCCAAGTCTCGGAAATTCAGACGATGCACTTGTTGTTCTGAGTTGCAATTTGTGTTATCAGTGATATTAGGATAGCTGATGTTTAGGGAGAGAGGTGCAACAGTAAGGAGATGAAGAGGCTAGAGGCATTGGCATCAATCACCATAGCAACAATAACTAGAGAGCCAAAATACTTAGGATTCTTTCAAACTCATTCCTGATAACCTCGAACCAGGACCGTTAAAACAGTTATTTTCATTATCGCAAACAAGTGGGTTCACTCTCGCGATCAGTGGTTGTTTCATTTTGCATTTTACATGCTTCAACCAACCTGAATTTAGAGTTTGGAAGAGAGCGAATTGTCAGTTAGCAAATAATAACAGCAAACTTCAACAGAAGATATAGGTGGATATAGTTTGCCAGCTCTAAAGTGTGCTACATGAAAAAGGCACTAATTAGTAACCAATTTTTAGTTCAAGTTTATTAGGACTGATGTTGATCATGTCTACTGAAGGAGTACTGAGTTTTGTGGAAATGTGAATAAAAATTGCCTAAAATATGCAAATAAGGACAACATTACTTGCTTCCAGTGACCCATTTCTAATTTAATATTAAGGACCAACAATGGACTGCACGTCCATACAATTAATGGAAATCCAACAAACTTGAAAAAGACCTCCATTGACCCCGAATCTTTGTTAAAAAAAAAGTCTTGGGACTGAAAGGTAGACCATAGTCATCAAGTTCCATGAAAAGCGACAAACTTTTAAATTCGCATAAATTATGCAAATTAGATGACTTAATTAGCATATTTTAAGCTGAAAATCTAATCAGTTCATTTACCTCATATCCTGCCTCTATGACCAAACCAAGTAACCATAGCCACTGTGGTTGGAACCAGTCTAGCTGTCAAACTGGTAGGAGCCTAGACCCAAGATTGTACTTCTCAGGTCCCTTTGTCACCTAACAGCTCTTTTTAAGAGTGGCCATGATTGGCCACCATATCATTGTTTGCACTTTGCTTCCTACCAAACCATGAACGTACCATACCCATGGTCACAGCTGTCTTTGTCAAATCCTGCATGAATTCATTCTATAATTTTCATGGAAATAATTAATAACAAGTTGAGACATGAAGGCCTAAACATTAATATAGCTGTTTTAGCCTAAGCTTAATATTCGCATTGAACAGTATAGGGATTAGGTTGGGCTGTGTGAATAAGCACATCGAACTTTTGGATTTTGCGAAATCTGCGCTGTATAAGTAACAGGGTAATAATAATAAATTATTCATGATCGTTCTGATCACTCCTTTCAAAATGAGGAGCTATACCAGGTCTGCTGTTGTCACTCTTGAAGCGCGTCACACTGTGCGATACGATACGATACGATAAATTTATCGGAGGAGTGTTCACACTTGTGCGAATAAAATGTGACGCATAATTTTTATTGAACTCTCGGCCGCTAACGTAACGGAGAAAGTGTGGGATTTCAGTTGAGAGAAGCACAGGTTTCCCCATTTTGCGCTTCAGGCGGTGGAATGCCTGGCTGCAGAGTTTTGGAAAGAAAAAGTATGGTAATTCAAAGCAATTAGAAGCTTTTGTCTTTCTCCGTACTTGTAGGAGGCGGGGAGAAGCGCAATTGCCGATCACGAATAAGACAGCTGAACCTCACCATCCCCCGCCTACCCTTTCGTTAGACACCCAGTCTTATTCGCATCGGCATCCAACAATACGGGAAGTGAGGTAGCCAAGGGAAGCTTCAATTAAGTCAATTGAGCTGAAAAATTTGAGCTGGTAGTCTGCTCAGAACATGCCATGTTTAAAATACTGACCTACGGACTCATGCACCTGTGTACTTACTACTTTCCTCACTGATCACCAAGACATACATTAATTGGCGTTGTAAGACATCATACCCCCCGATAGATTATTACCCAGTTGCCTCTTCGTTTCCTCTCCTCCTCTCTCTTCACATAAGGGTATGGGTGAAGTTTCTGTCAAGACGTCAGGCTGTTGATCGACCCTCTCTGGAAAAACCCTCCTACCCGGTCCCTCAACAGCCAAACACCCACTACCACGGCCACTCACTACCCACCGCATCATCTCCGCCTGTGCCGTCACATATACTTTGTGGGCCGCTGGGACAGGACCCCTCCACCCCCATTACCCAATGGGCACGGCTACTATCGAAGATGGGGAGGGCTCATGGATTTCAAAAGGAAATAAATGGTTGTCGCAGGTCCAGGTGTGCATCGCGGCGGCAAATAGGGACGAGAAGCTCATTCAGAGGCCAATGTCTCCCCGGATTATGTCCTGCTCCAAACTTCATCAAAAACCCTGAATTTATCACTACTAAACCCAATTTTCATGCGGAACTCCCCCCAATAGCCCCTGTTTGGCATTCCATACTCTTTGCAGAATTGCGCAAAGTTTATCACTGCCTGGCACAAACCCTTTATCGCATCGATAGAGTTATCGTACGATAAAGTTGAAATATTTTCAACTCGACGTACGATAAATGTACGTATCGTTATCGTACAGGTGTGAAATAATCCTATGGAAATAGAACTTTTAACTCGACGTCCGATAAAATTTATCGTGATCGTATCGCACAAGGTGAACAGCCCTTAGAATAGTAATTTCTTCTGGTCTTCTTTCATTCCAGGTGAATGTTAATATCGTTAATTTCCATCAATTTGTTATTTTTGTTTGGTTTATTACTGATATATTCCAATCATGCACACGTAATGTTCACTGAATGACGAATAAATGGAATGAAGGATTGGATTGGGCTTCCGAGCACAATAAGCTAGTCCATAAGTATTGTGCTAACTCACTGAATTTTGATAAGGGAGGTACTCATAGGCCAGGGCTATAAATTTTTATTTTTCGTTGCCAGGAGACAGTGCTAATCCAACTCTCTTCCCCTGTTAGTGTTTCGGAAACCTTGGGGGAAAATCACAGAATACTACTTGTACAGACCAAAAACAGACTCCTATTCCAAGACTATGATGAACATGATATCTGTTGATAACGCTTGCCAGAACTAAATTGGAAGCAGTAAGATTCCTGTTTCCAGACTGTTCTACATTTGATAGCTAATCCATGACCTTAGTACCAATGAGAGAGAGACGGAAAGACACAACGATTCCATAACTCCCAATTGAGCAATATATTGTAAAAACATTTACACTATTTCAGATGCAACCGCCTCCTTACACGCTGACTTTCTGGAAAGTCCAACTTTAGTCCATTGGAATCCTTAAAAGGTATGTCCAAACAGGCCCCCAAGCCCCCTGCTATATCCTGGAAAGATGGGAATTCTTTTAGTTCATCCACTTAGGAAACTACAGCCAACAAACCTGAATTGATGTGACAGTAAATAGTCTCTAGTGCCTCTAGTCACAGGGTGGCTGAGGGGGGGCATGACTGGGTTCATGTGACATTGTTGAGGATCATGCTTGACCTCAAATTGTGGAATTCTACTAGACAGAGTTATATCGATCCTGCCCTCCCCATGTAAGTTATCTTACCTTTAGCGTATGCTCTTCCCATTGTAGCTCCGGAGCTGGTACCAGGCTTGACTTCCGCTTCTGACCAGAGCAGAGGATGTTTTTTCAACCCCCCCCCTTCATCCTGGTCTGTATGTCAGCGGTGTGGGGCTTTCCACCATTTGTGGTCTAAAGCCCGGGTTCGGGCTTCGTTGACTCCTGCGCCTTTGAGAGTTCCGCTTCCTCTTTGCGCTCCCGCCACCCACTCAGCCCCATGAGGAGGGCAAGGCTGACTCTCGCGACACTAGGACCCTCCCGGGAAGTTTTCAAAGACGACCCCCAACCCCGCAGAGAGGCGGCGAGTGGGCGTAGTAGCCAGGGACTGGTACCGGTAGGGGAGTCCTCGAGTAGGGACCGGGCGACTCGGGTGATTGTTATCTCTGATTCCAGTCTCCCTGGGTCTTGCGGACTTGACTTCTGCTTTCCCTTTTGGAAGCCTGGCGGGGACCGACAGGGCTTTGGAAGGTCCTGGAGCGTTAGGCTGGTGCAGGCTGGGCAGGGACCTGCTGGGACAATTGAAGATATTGGAGTTCTTTGGGGTCCGTTGGACGTTCTCGATTGCGAGTTTCAGTTCCTTGCCAGAGGACTGAGGATGAGAAATGACGTCTGATATGACAGTCTTGCTGCTGCTCCTTTGACAACTTTTTCTGGAGTGGGACTTGTGGTGTCGGTTGGAGACTTCCTCTTCAATCCAGATACGCCTTTTCCTTTGGAGAGGTGGAGGAACAGCAGGTGATATCTCAAAGCAAAGATGGACACACAAATGGATCAGTCGGGCCGAGCGGAAAAATGATAATAATGAACACCAACAAAAACTACACATCAGGTTATACAGTCTACATCTCCCCTTCCAGTCACTCACAAGGGAGGATGTAGACGTATATAAAATGAGGAATTAAGGTTCACACTCACAGTTTTTGGCTGAGTCTTCAAATAAATAAAGGGAGCAGATTCCATTTCCCCTGTGCTAGGGAGTAAGTACAGGATTTCACAAACATTAGTTATTAGCCTGGCAAAATCTGGTCCCACCTATTTCAGTGAAGATCTTACGTTTGACAATGGAAGAGGATTGAGAGGGTAGGGGGGATGGGGATTGCGAGGGTAGGGGGGAGGAGGAAGGGAAAGAACGGTAACATGCCCTACATACAAGAGATGGTCTGATTCGATCCAGTGATCCCCATCACCAGCAGAGGCAGGTAAAGGTGGAGCATAAAGGTCACAGGGTTAGATTCCCCAGACAACAAAATCCCCTCCCTTCTTCGAGTCGTTTATACAGATGTGAGAAAAGTTAGTTATTACAAGGAACAGTGTTATAGTCAAATGGGTCTCGAGACCTTAAATTTCTGGTCTTGATCTCCAGAACCAATACATAGTGCCTGAAGCTTGTCCCAGATATTCAACATGACTTGGGATGAAATAACCACCTGAAGCTCGTGACACATTGGCCCAACATACCACTAGTATAAGCGGAAATACGACGAAATGATCTGTAAGCGGTCAGTTGTAATTTTGGTGAAATGGTTGCCATGATGTCAAGCTTTGCCTGCACTGAACAGAAATCTGACAACCTGGTTGATGAAGGGTGACTGTGATTTCGGTGATAGAGACCGGCGCGGTGGCACCTTGCTTGGTCCGGCGCTGTGACCCCCTGGTTGATTAGAGCTAGGGTTCTGGTCGGCCTAATAAACCCCAGGTGCAAACCCGACATTCCTGGCTTAGTAAGAGCCGCCAGCCATCTTTAAAGCTGTAGATGAACAGAGATACACTGAATTCATTGTTGAATCGCTCCCAAAAACTCCCCATAATGCCCCTACTTCCACATATGCTACCCACACAGTGTCAGAATACAGCAAAGTTCCAAAGAGCAAGTGGCACAATTTAGAAATCAGATGACAACATCAGTTAAAAAAAAACATGGCACAGATTTTGTAGGTATCCTCTGAGGGTGGGGGGGGGGGAGGCGGATGGGAGGGAGGGGGGGGGGATGCAGCGTGGCGCTTCCAGGCATGGTCCCCATAGGGAAATACTAAAGAACCATAAGGCTTAGTGATTTCTGGAATGGATACAGCAGAATTCGTGAATGCCCCCATTTTCAACCAACATGATTCGACTGCACCCAAAAACAATGGGGTTGGGTTCTTGGGCAGCATATCTTTCCCCATTCCAATGTTTCAACCCAAATACTGAAGCAACACAGTACCAAAAACGATAGGTTTTTTCGTTCTCGGCATGAAGAGGCTGCATACCGTTTCCTTCGAAATACCACCCCTCACCCATGAGCGCCTCCCTTTTTTTTTGAGTGGGGCACTACTACCATCCAGCCATGCCCATGGACTAGGCACCTACACTAAAGATAAATAGCTCGTACAAACCCCCGCTTCCCTGGCAAGTTTAACCCGCAGATTGCAAATTTTGTACGCCAATACACAGTACAAAGAACTATGAGTAGTAGTAGTAGTAGTTTATAGGCATTTATTGTCATTATGCATCATAAAACAATTACAATGACAATGACCCATTTTGTTGAAATGTCGTACAGAATTCGAACAAGAAGACAAACAACAACGACAATATAACAGTAATCAAGCATGTAGTAATCAGTAAGGGTATGCACTGTAGCAGGATAGAAGCTATTTACAGTGCGCGTTGTCGCGTCTTGGATTGACCTATGGCGCCTCACGGGAGGACAAATTTTCGAAAATGAATTACGTGGGGATGGCTGGGAGTCCTTGACTATGACTGGGCTTTTTGCCCACTCGTGTCACACACATATCATCTAGGAGGAAGGTCAACATCGAGAGTTTTGGGTGGCTTTATGTAAACTCGCCGGAGGCGGGGTTCTATTCTCAACTGTTGCCGTGGGACAAGACTGTGAACGAAAGGGTTAAAATACTCTCGATGACAGCTCGGTAGAACTTCACAAATAGCTCCTGTACGCACATGGAATGATTATCTCATCCGACGCAAAAAATATAGCTTCTGCTGAGCCCTTCCCACAATCGCATCTACATGAGCATTCCATTTCAAATCATTCGAGTATTTAAATGTGTCAACAATGTTTACCTCGGTGCTGGGGGATTACGGCGAAAATCAATAAGTCTTTTCTTTGTCTTTCAACATTGAGCGGGAAGGTCGTTCATTGCACCAGGTAACAAAGCTGACACTTGCTCTCTGTAGTTAGCTTCATCTGTGGATAAGACCAACACAGGCTGTGTCGTCAGAAACTTGGTATTAAGCAGTCAGGAAGGTGAGGCAGAACAATCTGGCGTGAACAATGAATACAATAGGGAAGAAATTACACAACCCCGAGGCGCACCCGTGTTAATTTCAATCGACTAATTTTGGCCAATTTTACTCAATGCGTAGCTCTTTAGTTCCAAACGATTAAAACTGTCGGCTACACGCCACGAAGAAATACCCCTATTTGCCATGACAGCCTAAGCAGACATGGCTAGAAATTGTTTAACTGTGACAGAATAAAATTGCTGAGGGGTTAATTATATTTGTGGTACCCAAAATCTAAGTTCAAGTAGTCATTATGGGGAAACCACACACCAAGTATGAGCTTGATCTAATAGTAGGGTCAAGTTATAGTGTATCACAAGCCATCAATTCGGCCACAATTTTCCCTATTTGTTATTCAACCTTGATAGATCTGAGCTTCCAGAGTGTCACATAGGTTTTCTTGTTTACTTCGACCCTCATCATTTTTTCACTATAATCCTTTTTTCTTCAATTTCTCCTAAAAATTACTTGACCCCTTGAAAAAAAAACAATTAGCTTACTTAGGAAAAGCTAATTAGCTCACTGGAACATACCTGGGACCTATCTTGTTACAAGGTTTTATGACGCTTTGACCTTTGATGACCTCTAACTGACCTCAAAACAAAATGGTTCATGAAATAAACATGAGGAACCCAATCAATCTACGGTTGGGGTGGAGTTATGTATCTACAAGCTGAAATTGGCCAAATATCAGTTTTGCAATAATCTCCAAAGACAGGTCTCTGATCCCTTACCAAAAAGAGGTCCCTTACTCCTCAAAAGGAAGCCACACACACTCAATTCCAGCTTCTCAGACAAGCATTTCAGAGGAAGATGTTTACAAGATTTCAGACAGACTTCTGGTAACACCAGTTGACCATCGACTGTCCAAAAACAATCGGGTCGGTCCGTGTACTGTCATAGGTGAAAATAATTTGAACATAGTTGCGGAGGGTCTGGCAAGGCGAAGGATTGCTCAAGACAACAGAGTTTAGAAAATTACCTGAGAGCAAAACTTGACCTGGGAATACAAAAGTACAAGGCGAACGCCCCCCAGTGTTCTTGCTCTGGTTACGCGATCAGCGTTTTCATCAATTAGTCACCATGCGAACAATTACAGGCATTTAATGAGTTGCTTTACGATTTGTATTAGCATTGACCCAGAACGCCCTACTAATACAAGTGACCAAATTCAAATCCAGTAAGGATGATTAGTGACAATGGTTCTACCATATAAGTTTTGTGGGAAGTGACTAAGCTTGCCTAAATATGCGAATTAGGACATAATAACCTGCTGTTGACTAATTTCTAAACTTCACTTATCTCCAGGCTCGTCCCTACTGTAACAGTCATTGGGACTATAGATACCATATCTCCACGGAAGTTTCCTCAAAAATCCACGAACTTCAAAAATTATCACAGAAAATATGCAAATGTAGACTACTAATTAGCATATATCATGCCAAGCATATAATCAATGGTGTACTCTTCATAGGTGTTATATACTCTGAACGGCACCACACTGCCATTACCGATCAAGTGATATCTTGTACACAAGCTCCCGGGCTAATTTTCATTACATATGCAAAGTTATGCAAATGAGTATGGTCTTTCGGGACGAAAAGGGATGACACTCGCACTCTCACCGCGCACCCCACAAAAAGGTCCAAGTCATGAGGCTTCCATGCTTCAGGAGATATCGAACCGCACATACGGACAGGACAGACAGACCAGGAGAACACACACACAACAAAGTGGACCACTTGTCTGATCCTTGAACAAGTTCAGGCGAGACAAAACCAGTCATTTGTAAATAGGTGCATGCTCTTTAGCTGACCTTATTATGGGGCACTCTATCATCATATACAGGACCAATAGACATGCCTCAATTCAATCAGGTGCCTCTAATGCATTTCTCATTCAATTGTCGAAAATATTTGGTAATTTGAAAAGGCAGAGTTCCAGTCAATAAAATCACCAAGATCTCGCCTGCAGGCAGTATGGAGCCCGAATGGAGCCACCTTCTTGATTCAGCATGATAAATATGAAATTTCCAAAGGTTTATTACCCTCGCCTACCATAAGCATCGACCAACATAATGCGATTGTTGAAGGTTTAAATCTTGCATCAGAGGTCATCACTTAATAAATGGGCGTCTCAACAGCCAGAAAAAATTAAAATGATAAATGGAATTTAATGGTCGTCTTACCTCGCCTAACCAAAAGCATCGCCCACATAATGCGATCTGTATGAAGGTCTAAATCTCGCATCAAGAGGTGCATTAATTAATACAGGGAGTCTCAACAAGCCAGACAAACTTTGGAACCATTGCACAACAAGGTTGTGGGGTTTGTAAACCTTGAAATGACTTGTGTGAAAGTCCAATGGGCTATTATTACCATTCCCATATACCAAGGAGACAGTGGTAATACACCTGATGTATGACAAGCAGTTGACTGCATATGAGGCTGGTGAAATCACATGTACTAGTCTACACAAATCATGCCATCATCCGTGATGTGGCTGGCTGGGCAATGAGGGGCTCTTTCAAATTATTAATCACAGAACCAAGAGAAGTATGAGTACTTTTCTTGGTCTAGGGAAGGTTGGGTGACAGGGATTCAATTACACTGTTTTTAACAATACACATTCAAAAGAGCAGGTTATACTGGTAGCATGGTCTGTTATGCAAGGTTCCTTAACACCTGTGAGAAGTACTCATGAAGGAAGCTTTCTCTGGTGGAAGTAGGAAGCGCTTGCAAGGATAGGGGATTCCAGTATTATGCCCCAAGACTTTGGACCAGGGATGCCCAACACATCAGAACTACCACAACTTGCGTAACCTTTAAATCAAATTATTTAATGTTGGCTTAAGGAACGATGATTGCCTCTTTTTCACATTGTATGTTCTCGTTTGTAGAGCTTGATTACGTCTGTAGATATTGGTCACGTTATGAATACAATTTATTATTATTATTATTATTATGCAGTAGTCTCTCAAGTCCAGGTTAAAGGGGAAGATTAGAACCATTACAAAGCATCTTTCTCCATTGATTTTTGCACCTACCACTGTAACCCTCGTAGCCCAAATGGAGAAAGAAAAAACGACATTGGGAGGTAAAAACAAATGATGTGAACAACAACAAAATAAAACTAACACTACTCAGTGACTAGTGCAATATTTTCTTAAAGGACAACGCCTCATGAATTCTTAAATGGGCTAAATATTAGCCAGAGAGAACAAACTGGAATGTGTCAATCCAAACCGAAGTTTATACGGCTTGCCGTTACGGAGTTACAGTCCTTTGAAGTGTTGCCATGTGCATTTGTGCAAGATCAAAAAGCATCCACATGCAATAATAAATGATGTCATAATTGCACAACCCAATGAGAAGATTTTTGTTTTCTATTGAAATTCACACATTAAAACTCTGAAAAACATTTCAGGCCTATGGAAAACCAGTGTGGTAGTTGAGGACGCGGCCTCCGAGCCGAGGCCGAGGCCGAGGCGCACTCGAGGCGGAGACCCGAGGGCGAACGGCGCTCCTCGAGGACGAGGACGATGGCAACACCTTACGAGGCCGAGGCGGGCAATAATATAACAGCAGAAAATTTTAAATTACTGTTTTAAATACATAAATAATTATGTTTTGTCGTCCCATGGCTACAGCTAGTCATTCTAATAATACTAAGAATATAATTAATAAGTCCCGAAATGGGGATGGAAACAAGCACAAGTTGAGAGGCAACAAATTTTGATCTTGAAGTCAGGACTCGAAGAAAAAAAATATGAATGCAGTTTGAAAAGTCACTGCTGTGAGATTTGATATAAAGGTTATGCTTATACCATCACATTAAATACACTCTTCAATATGACTCGTCATAAGAAGCACTGGCAGACAGGTACTAGCCTGATGCTAAGGACACTCCATGCTTTGAAAACATCAAGTATTCCAGAATCTGTGGGGCAAACTTGGCCCGGTGTGGGGGCAGAATTATCCCCCACCCCAGGCTAAACACTCTTTCCACGGGCGCACGACTAGCTGGGACAGATAGCAATTTCTAGCCAGTGCAAATAGAACAGAGTACTGATACCAAGGAAGTTGGAAATGTAAATAGGTAGGAAGTTTGTTGGAACGAAGAGAATACATCAAACAGAAGATGGGGATAACCTACAACGCTTTCAAAACTCTATCAACAATTTTCAAAAGCAGACCAGTAAGTACAAGCATAAAACTTGGATTTTCGATTGCCCTTATACAGGGAGTATGTTTCTGATAATTACGAAACTGTGGGGGTACAACTTAAGAATCTTGATCACAAAATTGACACTTCCAAGAAGACTATTAGCAATGTTCTCAACACAGATGGACCATAACAATTGGATACCAAACGATGAAATCTATGATGTGACAATCAAATCCTGTCTTCCGTAGAAGTAGGCACAGACGTTTGCTTTGAGATTCTTTGGTCATGTCGCGAGACTCCAAGAAAAGCTCCAGCGAAGATTGATGACAGAAGCATGGAGACATACTTCTAACCAGTTGGGAGACCTGTGACTACTTTGTGGAAAATCAAAAAAAAATCGCAATTCAGGGACCTCAACAGTTTTGAGGAAGCAATAGACTTGCGCAAGATTGTGATAGTGGCGGAGAATGATCACCTTTGGCAGTCGGATAGACGAGAACTCAACCACTAAATACTACTAATACTACTTGGGAATAAAAAAACCAGTAATATGAGCTTGATCCACCAATGTGGGTGAGGTTAGAGTTATTTGTTAACATCCAGGCGTCACACACACACAAACACACACACACAAACACACGCACACGCACGCACGCACACACCACACTGTCCTGACGGCATAGATTCTTTGACTAAAGTCATCACACACACACACACCACACACACACTGTCAGACTGCATAGATTCTTGACTAAAGTCAATCATTAAATAGACATCGCCTGGCGGGTAAACGTTATATATATATATCGTTAAAAACGTTTTCCGCCAGTTCCAAAACACGCAAATCAGTGATAAAAAAAAAGGTACGTCAAATAAAGAGGCCCCGCCCTCGTACGTAGAGTGGGGCGACGCCGAATTTCGAACTCATTCGAGACTTTATCGATAGACATGTGTGCAAAGTTTCAAGTCCAACACCCGGACAATGCCGTTGGAGAGTGATCGCGATAACATAAAACTTCTCTGTCGGCGGCGGCAGTACTGGCGAAGACAGAACCTTAATATCTCCATGTGGGAATATAATGAGGAATCAAAAATATTTTGGTGTGATTTTTTCATGTATCACACTACAGTTTCAGTCAGGCTAATTTGACAGATAGTACTTATAGTGTTAGATAATCTTTTTAAACACAAAAATTGCAATTAATCAGTGCAGACGTAGTAACTTTTAGGCTAGGGACTGTTGCTAAAGTCCCCGTATCAATTTTTATTGAATAATAAAATACATCACGATCTGCAGCAAGACCACATTCTTTGTATTTTAAGGGTCCAGGCTTATGCACAATTTAATGCACTGGAGACTAGAATTTCATATCGCAACTCCTTACTACGACATAAGGGGGGGGGCGATCAGTGCGTGAATGTTCAACACGTGGCCGCGAGCCGGCAGGATTTCGCTGCCTGTAAACAAAGCTATTACATGGAGCATGACGTGCACTTGCATGGAAGTGCATTCAGTACTGTAGATGTCTATGGCCATCGAGCTCGCTAGGCAGCCCAGCACTCTAGCACGCCAAGCACGGCCTCGCCCAAAATCCGACGGCCGGAAGCTCGAAAGGCCGAGGCCGAGGGGGGGGGGGCCGACGAGGCGGCAGCCTCCGAGGCCGGGGCCAGCAAAAACCGGCCTCGAGTCGAGGACGGCCTCTGAGACTCCACAACACTGATGGAAACATGGGTATTGAATGGGACTTGGACTATGATAGTTTTCCATTCTCCGATATAACCTCTGTCCACACCTGCAGTTGTCCCTTCAAAGCCATCAGTTAAAAGTTTACAATATCACTGAGGGAATATTTTGTTACAATATTAACACAATTTCGATGAATTGAAAGTGTACAAACAAGTGCCAGTAGCAAGACTGATAATGATTCAACTAATTGCATCTAATTGGAGGGGGTGTTCGAGGGGAATTTCTCCAAAAGTTTTGGGGCTTTCTAAAGACACATTTTCCCATTGCCATACACAAGGGCTGCTGTACTAGACTGTCCATTTCGCTATGCTTGTACCCCAACTTGAGGACGTCATCTCTGCTCAGTATAGATTACTGTCAAAAGAGGACGATACAAGAACTTACACTAAGTACATTCTGCTGACCATGAAATCTCGATTACCCTCTATGGAGTCCTGCATATGAGTCATCTGAACCCTGACGCTTAACAACCTCAATCAGTTCAAGGACTTGAAGAGGAAGGACCTGGGATATGTCTTCGAAATTCTTGGAAGTGTACAACGGTACCAACATGTAAAATCAAAACTGAGGACTAATTTGCTGACACATCCAAATAATAGGAGAAAAGAGCCGTAGAGTCTTATTCATGGAACACCACCTCTGAGCTTCTTAGCTGTACATACCAGGACAACCAAAAAGGCTTAGTGATTCATTACTGACAACTATGGAACGGGACACAGGACAAATGGACTTCTAGACAGTCATTATGGGGCCCAACAAGACTGGACCAAATTCCTATTTTCCAACAGAAAATTACGCTATCTTTATAAAGCAATAGGGGTTCCAAACCTGTTGACAAAGTCCACTGGATGGTTTGCCCATGTATTCATTATGTCCAGTGTGGATTACTGAAACCACGCCTGCAGCCTGTAGGGCCATCCAGCTACTGAACTCTCCCAAACTGCGCTTATTCAGAATTTGGCCATTCGTATTGTCACAGTTCCATGAGGATGCTCATATATAGTGAATCAATTCTCTGGTCGCCATCGGATCTTCACATTCAAACGTTTGTTGTTATAATCTGCTTCAGTGCTGGTCAACTGTATGGCTCTTAGTTATCTGACAGACCATTGCTTCCTTCGACTGCAACGTTTGGTCTCCGGTCATGGTTGAGGCGTTAGCTCAGGCTCAGTCGGTAGAGGTCCGGACTTAAGATCAATAGATTACGAGTTGAATCCCATTGAAGGTCTGAGGGCTCTTCTGCAGTGCTGTTAGACAAGGCATGTCTCATCGAATGTACACGCTGCCCCACATGGTAAAGTGGGTAACTGCGAGGTATAACGGAAGTGGCGCCGCTTTGTGCATTGGGCTGCAGGTTGTAGTAGGTCGTGAGCGAATTTGCATCCTGGGTGGCGGGTTAGTCAGGTCAGGTTTACGATGACCAGGGGATAAGTAGCTAGTTGTGTGAAGAGGCGCGGCATTGATACAAGACTATTAAACCCAACATCTGAATCTGAATTCTTCGGTCTGAAACAATTCTACGCCACCCCAGATGCAAACAGATGAATTTTATGATGACAGAGGCTTCAAGGCTCAGCTCAAGAAAATCCGAGCCAACTTGGACAAAGTCTCTATTGAACCACCTAATCCTAATTTGCTAGGAGGATTGGAGATCTATCTTGTAGTTGTTTTAAAACTGTCTTCTATCTGTTGTTATTTTTTAGGGGGGCCTCTACCGAATGACTTTTGCACGGCCATCAATGGCCGATTATTTCCTTTCCAACATCGGACGATGTTCAATCCGATCCAATGATGGACGGCATCAGCATTCAAATGTGTTGAACAGTGTGTACCAATTTGGGAGGAAAATTGTAGGAACCTGTATGCTGTCTAGAGTTTTGTGTACAAACTACTGTATGCACTTCCAAAAGGGTGTAGCAATATTGCTCATTGAGGAGCATTCGTTGATTCTTACACAGCCTATTTCGAACGCTGACGGGGGAATTATTCATACACATATGACCAGTTGGTTGGTTTATCCTAAGTGAGAACGTATTACGAAGAAGAAAGTCTGTTCGAATATAATTATTGCTAAAATAATTACATTCTTCATGAAGCAACACAAAAAATTGGGAGTGATTCAATCACTAATTGGTGGTTTACTAGCGGCTATGCGCTATGAAAGCTAAACATAATTCACATAATTATTATTAGGGGGGAGGTGGTGTCAGATTCACATAATGCCGGAAACTGTCACATATGTGCACTGAATTGATTACAATCAGGTGCTTCAAAAAATATGCGATGCCTAGCACTACCTTACTAATCAGTAATGCCGAATAAGTGCTGTCTGAAATTAATTACATTTGCGAACTACAAAAAAATAGCGTACTGTTAAGACTTTATTCGTAGCATTATTCGCAACCAGAAGACTACGTTGTAGCATTTGATGACTGACGATGCGAGTTTGGTCTGAAAAAATTATTGATTAGGTCTTCCAATTTGTTGTCAGGACTGTGATTTGCACGCAAATAGAAACCAGAAGATCAGAAAGGTTAGTGATTCCTTGGACACAAGGTCTGGCTTGTGTTCAAGTTCTTCTGATTTCATTGCTTAAAACTGAGATCAATAGCAATAATGTACTAGGGCATGCTTCTATGACCACCAGCCAGACGATTGGACATAGCATGATTAGAGGTGGGGTTAAAAGTAGGTCTGCCAAATACCAAGAATTTACAAGCCGTTAGAGAGGATCACTGTGAACTGTGAACCTGTTGTTACACAAATAAATAGAGGTCAGGCACTCTCATCATAGGAAGCACACCCACCAAGTTTGAACTTCGATCCCACCAGGAATGTTGGACTTTGCCTTGATACCAGGTAATAAAAGTACCCAAATACCAGACTTTACAAGTTCCACTTTTTGCCCAATGTAGACCCCTACTCATACAACAATAAATAGCGTTCATGTTGTCATCATGAAAGCACCACCCACCAGTTTGAACTTGATCCCACCAGGCTGTTGGACTTTGCCTGATTAAAAGGTAAAAAGTGCCCAACAAAATACCAGAATTCACAAGTTCCCACTTTTCCCAAAATTGACCCCCTACCCATACAACATAAATAGCGTTTATGTATCACCATGAGAAGCACACCACCAAGTTTGAAATTGTCCCAATAGTCATGTGGGACTTTGCCTGATGACAAGTTAAAAAGTGCCCAAAAAATACCAGAACTTTACAAGTTACCACTTTTGCCCAAAATTGACCCCCCCTACTCATACAACAATAAATAGACTTCATGTAGTCATGCAGGAAGCGCACCCACCAAGTTCGACTTGATCCCACCAGGCATGCTGCACTCATTGCCTGATTACAAGGTTCTAAAATGCCAAATACCGAATGTGCACAAGCCCCCTCCCCCTCCCCAAGTTCCCACTTTTTGCCAAAAATGACCCCCTACTAATACAAAACAATTAAATGCGTTCATGACTCACCATGAGAGCACACACCCAAGGTTGAACTGATCCACGATGCATGTGGACTTGCCTGATCTACAAGGTAAATGCCCAAAATACCAGAATAAAAAAATTTTTTTTTTTTACAAGTTTCCACTGTTTGGCCAAAATTGACCCCCGACCCCTACAACAATAATAAATAGCGTTCATGTACTCACCTGAGAAGCACACCAACGAAGTTTGAACTTGATTCCCACCAGGCATGTTGGACTTTGCCGGATAGGAGGTAAAGTGCCCAAAATACCAGAATTTACAAGTTTCCCCTTTTTGCAAATTGACCCCCTACGCATACAACATAAATAGCGGTTTCATGTACTCATCGTGGAGCACACCCACCAAGTTAGAACTTGTCCCACCAGGCTGTGGACTGTGCCTGATACAAGGTTAAAAGGGCCCAAAACATGAGCAGAATTTTTACAAGTTTCCACTTTTTGCCCAAAAAATGACCCCCTTACTCATACAACAATAAATAGCGTTCATGCTACTCATTTGTGAAGCACACCCACCAAGTTTGAACTTGATCCACAGGCATGTTGGACTTTGCTGATTACAAGTAAATTTGCCCAAAGTACCAGAATTTTACAAGTTTCCACTTTTGCCCAAAATTGACCCCCTACTCATACAAACAATGAATAGTTTCATTATAATAATGGGAAAAACACACCCACCACCCCAAAAGTTTTTGGAAAAAAACCTTGAACCCACAGGATTGTGAGGACTTTGCTTGATTACAATGTAAAGTGCCCAAAATACCAGATTGTTACCAAGTTTCACTTCTTGCCCCCAAAATTGATCACCTACTCATACAACAAATAAATACGTTCATGTCCTCACATGGGAAGCAACAACCCACCAAATTTGTGAATTGATTTCCACCAGGCAGGTAGGGACTAGCCTGATTACAAGGTAGGTGTACTACACACATACACACACACACACACCCACATTACATACAGGCACACACACGCGCCACGCGTGACTGCATACATTCCTTGGGACTTCCGTCCAAGAATCAAAAAAAGGGTCGAACCCACTTGGGCTATTAGGGTTCACGTTACCATGATTTGTGATTGGCTGGCTGGTATTGCAACTGTGCAAGCTTGAACCTGCTGTTCAATGCAGTATGGGTGCCGGTGTGATGACTTAGTATTTCAGTACCGAAACATCAGTAATTCAGCTCTGCCAATCTTATGTTAAGCAGGTAGTGCTGATATCGCCGGACTTGATGTCCTATCCAACTCTCAGTAGAAGCCTAGTATTTTTTACCTTTTATGAGCTCTGCTCTTCAACTTCTTAGCTTTCACCAAGTTGAACTGTGTTAGCTACCCCAGTACTTGACTTTACTATTTTCAGTCATTCAACTTTTGTGTTGAGCTTTGCACTAACATTTTGGGGGGTTGTTCGGTTCTGCCCATAGCCTACTAGGGTTTTTACAGCGCTTTGAGGTTTTTTAGGAGTGGGTGATCGTATGTGTTATAATATTTTATTAGTATTTCATCATTTCGGATTCAAGAGACTGTTACATCAACAGCCAAGTAGGAATGCTACAAACGAGTACGGTATATTAGATTAGAAAAACAATTGACACTACACAAGTTGCATTTTCCCTGGGTGTTTCCTCTATATCCCTAACCCCTTTTGGAGTGCTGCACTGCTAGTCAGACTGGGGAGTGTTTAGGGAATGAATGGGGGTGACAGTAAAGGCAACTCTTACAAGTCATGGAACTGTCTTGATTGATCAGGCGTTTTCAGCCATGGACTTCATCTGGAACTGGTAGCTGATATCAGCTGGGAGGGGGGGGGGACCCAATTCTTTGATGAAGTGTTAACTCAAGCAGTCGCCATGATTGGTCAGCGGCAACGATGGGGAGGACTAAACAACGTGTCTTTAACTAAAAAAAAAAAAATGAATTATATATACATGTAAGTTCAAATGAAAGGAATGCAGTGTGTATCATGTAACATTTCTGATAGCTTACAGAGGAGTGAACCTGCCCATACATGGCCCGACAGGATTGCACACACAGATAGTCTATAACCTCTAGATGAGATTTTGGTCGCTACAATGTAGTTATAGGCTGTGCTTGGTTAACCAGTTGTTTTGCCAGGATGTTTAGAATGCGACATTAAATGGTCTGTGGCCGTGGGGGAGGGGGGGCTAGGGAGGGGGAGTAGTCCCCCTAGCCTTGGAAATGTTGGAATATGAAAAATGCCTCGATCGCAAATGGGCGAGATTTGACTGGATTTCTCCCCGATAAAAACACAAAAATGTTGATGACAAATGTTTTCACTATTTTTGTTATTTGTTATTTTTATTCGTATTTTTACAATGTTTTAACTTTGATACATTGCGGGTCTCAGGGTTAATAACTCACCCCAACCCAGTGTAAATTGGCCTATAATTTATAGCCTCACCTAATCGGCCCGCAGATCGCATGTCTGCTTGCTCCGTGGTTATTGGGACAAATACCCGTGAGCTGTATGGAGCCAGAAGAAAAGTATTACTATAAAACGTCACGCACAGATTAGTAGTTTGCCCAAATGAATTCCACAAAAGCTTGAGCATGCGGACCGTGCGTCCACAACATTGTGCGATAGGCCTATGCAGTATGCACTGATTAACTGACTCCTTTATTCAAAGTAGTAGTGCCCTGGCCAATCAGAGATTGCAAGTCAAGTTCATGCATGTTTGCCGTGATGGGGGCATCCCATTTAGTTACGGTACTAGTGAATGCACGTATGGTAGGTAGTGATGGGTTTCACGCATTTTAGGTAAAAAAAGTGGTACGCTGAGCGTCAATATATCGAGAGCTTTCGCGCAACCAATACCCAGTTTTGGCAGTAACGTTATATCGTCGAACATTCTGAAAAGTTTACATGGAACTAGGACTGCTTCTATTTTACTTTAATTTATTAGTTGGATGAGTTTCTGATTAAAGACAAAAATCATTATTAAGATTACTTATATCTCAAATTTTGTCACATGGGGAGTGTTCGATTTGCCCCATGGGGGCTGCCATTTCGGAAAATAGCCAATTCACGAGTGGGAAAGTTTGTGTGACGGGAAGTACGAGTTGAATGGAACACCTAAATAGTATTAACGTCTGCTCCGTATTCGAGCATGATAAGTAGGCTATGGTCGGGCTGTGGCTGACCGGCGGACAGACAGCGGGACGATCAAATTTAAAGAAAATAAAGGTTTTGCGATTGTGATGAAGTGAAGTCCGATCGCACAAAAAGGACAAGTAGGATGTTGGCAGGGAAAACTGCCAGAAGTTTTGGTGAGATTGTCTGGGAGATTGTATAAACATTGACCACCAGCGTAGATTTGCTTGTCAATTTTTTCATGCGACAAACGTCGTGTTTATGCGACATTGTCACCACAATAGAGGCTGGCAAACACTGCTGGTAACTTTTGCCCTGTCAGAATTAGTCAGAACCTGGAAATTCATCCACATTTTTTGCTCATGCCAAACAAGCGTTTTGGCCTGCTAATGTCACATTTTTGCCCGATAGGAAAGTGAATAAACCTCTCAACCACCTGTCCTTGGATTAGGCCTCTAATCAGTGAGCAGGTCTTGAAGTTGTGATCGAAGGAAGTAATGACAGCCTCTTAAGAACAGGCTATGGCAAACGTTTCCTGAAATTTGCCTCTCCGAAAGGTAGTTCGGCTCTGGAGTTGTAGGTCAAGTCTTTACATCCGAAGGCCTTCAGTGATCAACCTCAGCCAGGTATCACAATCTTGCGCAGGTTTCTTGCTTCCTCAAAACTGTTTATGTGATGTCCCTTGAACTGCAATTCATTCTTCCAAGCAAGGTAGTCCGAGTCTCCAACTGGCCTCAGTAGGATTGTCTCAATGTTCTCTTAGGGCAATCTTCGCTGGAGCTTCTTCTGAAGTCTCGCAAAGTCGCAACATGACTCAAAAAATCTAATCTCCTATGTGTACTTACCGGTGACCAAGGGATTTTGGTTGGTCACATATAAGTTGTATTTGGTATCCAATGTATTGGTCCGATGTTGAGAACATGCGGAGTAGTCTTCTCTGAAGAGAGCAATTTGTGTTCCAAATCCTTTGTTGTACCCACAGTTCACAATTCCACTGAAAAAAATACTCTTTATTCGGGCATCCTTGTAGTTGTGGTGAAAAATGCATGGCTCACCTCAAATGAATTTGAGGTGGTCAGGCAATGGACAAGTATGCTAGTCTCAAAAATGTGGAGGCCTGTATTTTTGCAACTTGGGGTGTGCAAGTCACAGACTCAAGTCACTCAAGGAAACTCAATAGCAGAAAATTCCTCAATCAAAAATAACTGGGAGTCATCCATTTCGGAAAACTGTGACCCTTGGGTCAATTTGGTGAAGCACTGAGGAACCATGGTTGATGCTGAACATTCTACTGTTCGTCACCCTCGTGGCTTGGACGTGGGTCACATGAACCAGGTTTTCAGGAATAGAATTATCAGGGGGGGGGGCCCCAGCAACCACCTGCCCTGTTAAACTCGGGACTAAATATTTGAGAGGAGAAGGCCATAATTTGCAAAGTATAATGGATGTATTGACCATAATTACACGAGGTAGGGCCAATTGGAATTTTCCATCTGCAGGTTTTTGGTTCATATACTGAACAACCAAAATATACACCAGGGGGGTTTGCTGAAGGAACAGCGATAATCTCGAGTGCAGTTTGTATAGATTGAACCAGTGGTCACGCCTTCTCTCCTGGAATAAGGGTCAGAGTAATGAGATTATAACAACAACAAAAACATCCATGGAGGTTGGTAGGACATGAAAATATCCAAGTATTGAAGCCCAATTCCCTACAGGAACAAGAGTGAGGTAAAAGCAGGTCGAGGGTTGGGGCATTGATTGATTTGGACGTTTAGCATGCTGAGCAGGCACTCTCACCCGGATACACTCCCTAAGTGCTTGTGGCTTGGATCAACTGCCCAGCAAGGCACTAAAAAAATGAAGTTGATATTGATGTTTTCACCCCTTGCAAAAGATTTTCTCTGCCACTATTGATTATCTTACGAATAGGTTCCCACATTGAGCATCTTAGTTTTGTGAAAGGCACCAAATTCAAAAACTGGTTAACAATTATCTCATAAAGAAAATATACTGGTAAATTTGAGCATTTTCTGCTGTTAACTAAGCAGTTGTATTCCAGTAGGATGGTGGCCAGAGTTGGAAATTAGGAGGTTAACCAAACGAATGACAATGCCTGGCTTGTTTCTTAAGGAAGGGCGGGGATGGGGATTACGAGGGGACAGGACATTTGGTTCGGATATAATCCCTAGGCTTTAGAATGGGAAAGCAAAAATGTTTGTTCAGTGGAAAAGAAGAACCTACAAAGGGATTGCTTCAGATGGCCATGACTGAAGATACAATCTTGCCAAGTAGAGCACATTTTGGGACCAGGCAATACGGTTGTGACAGCACGGGACGATCCACATCTGGTAGGAGGAGGGATTGATTTCATTCCGCAGTATAATCAGCCAACCAAATAGCGAGCAATATGCAAACAAAAACCATTCTGGATATCTTTCCCTATTGGGGTTCTGAGTGACATCTCTGGACGGGCAAAGAAAAACTCTCGATATGGATTCATTGTGATTCAGTTAACGGTGAAATAGGCCTAACGCAGTGACTTCATTCTGGCTAGGACATAGCTACTCAAGCTAGGCTGGGCCCAGGCTAGTCCTAGCACAAGGCAGGAGCTTAGCCTAGTTAGGCTTAGCCTAATTTGACAACAATAGGGTATGACTGGAGCTGCGGGCCTAACGTTAGGCTAGCCAAAGTTGGGCATTGCGCCTAGCCTAGCGAGTATTGTGTAATTGGCCCAGCCTAACATTCAAGGGTATGAGCCCAGATTCATACGTGTCGCTTAATAAATAGCGGACTCTGTTGGAAACCTCGGGAATATTATGCTGATGAAGCATCTAATATTCATAAAGATCAATCAATACAAGAAAATCTTCATGTATTATACAGACTTCTCAATTTATGGTTCTTGTTAGTTTTCATCGATCAGTAATCAGCTGCGCATTCCAAGAAAACAAGGATATAATAACATTCGAGAAAATCCTCAAATTGTACAACAAATATGTCAAAATCAGATGCGATTTCAAGCTATACCCTTACTGAATCTTCGAATGAAACAAAGGTTACCGTAGTAAAAAAATCACGATTTGTCCGAAAACAATTGGGAAAAGGAGCCGTGTTCTTCTCTGGAAACGTAGGACTAGGTCAGGAAGCTATGGTGGACATTGCTTCCAAAGTGGCTTCAAATTTGCGAATGACGCCCTCGAACTGGTATCAGTACCTCACTGTTTATCGTGGCCCATGAGAAAAAAAAAAAACCCGGGCGACAACAACAAAGATCCATGGTCCCAACGTAAATTATCGACCTCAGAAAATGGTAATCCAAAGGGAATGGTTAAAGAGTTATCATTAGGGGGTTCCTGGATTCTTCCCTAGTTATGAATATAGTGTGGTTGCTCTGCCTGAGCTTTCTGCTAAGTGTAATGCAAAGGAGGAAGGGGGGGGGGGGGGGGGATGGGGGGGGATCATCTGTGGTCGGAGGTTGGGGGGGGGGGGGACTGGTGGCTGTGTAGGTTGGGTGACTCAATCAACCTCCGAAGACTGCCAGCCCAGCTTAATATGTTATCTGGGTTGAGAGCCGTCATTGTGATGGGGGCATACGGGATTCTGTACATGTAAGGGCGCAGTCACCTGGCGTCAGGAGGGGGTCATGATTCCAAACTTTCCATTTTTGGATTCTTGCTGAAGTGTGGTGACACCCTTGTCACACGATATCTAAGAACGTAAACATGTTCGAAAGGTTTTTTTCAAATTTGTTACGAGGGTTGCCATGTGTGCAGTGTTGGAGGACTCGAGGCCGGCCCACGGTACTCGAGGCCGGCTTGAGGCCATGGTTGCCTGTCAGCTCCGTCGCGCTCGAAGCAGATGCCTTCGCCTCGCCTCGTGGCTCCGCTCGGACATTTGGTCAGGCCGGGCGAGGCCGGCACGAAATTTATTTAAATGCCGTTAACGAAATACTTTACCCCAAAGTTTTTTTGGTACCCCATCCCACCAAATTTCCTTAGAATAGAAGCAGCCATTTCTTGCTCAAGCTACACGTTACAAAATGGGTTAGCCACCCCATGACCGTGTTGGCCTACTGTGCTCAGGTCTCGGGTGTTCCTAAGCAATGGCTGCAAAGACAGTCACACAACATTACATTTCCAAATGTGTCAGTCTGAATGGTTTTCATGGGATGAACAAATTATGAGTAGAATGCGTGGAATGTCCACCTGATGACAAATTCATGAACTTCTAGGCCCATTGTATGATACTAGAAATGTATAGCGCATTTTGGGGAGAGTACTAAAATTCTATGGATCGTGGCTTATTCCCCATAGTCCATCATCAACCACAAATATCAAGATTGCTGTATACACTAATCGCGTTGCTTGCAACTATTGGTAAATGGCTTTTCTGTCCAATAATGAGGCGGCCAGATAGGCACGTATATATAAAATAATATAGAACAGTGTAGAACTAAGATCATTAGTAACGGCATGAGCAACACATCAGTCCTTATGTCCCTCTGTTCATTAGTCCGTTCGACTTCTTTCTTCATGATCAGGTTGAACTTGGCGATGGCTGCCCCTCGCTGAGCGGATCAGGACAGATATGTGTGGTTGTGTTGTTTTTTGTTGTTTTTTCGTTGTGTGATAGATTTCTATTACATCCAAATTGATAGATCCGTCCAAGTATTTTTTGCAACCGCACTCATTGAGCTCATCTTGAAAGCCATTTGTGTATATTACTTTCCTATTTCAGGATGAGACAGTTGTGATGTTTACAATTCCACGAATTTGTTTGAAGGTTATTTACCAAATGTCACAGGTTGTATGTACAGTTCGGATTCAGTCTCAACACATAGTACTAAAGGAAAAAGTCATGTCTCCTTAGTACCTATGAAGTTTACAAAGTGGCTTTGTTTTTATGTCTGCAAGATAGGGTGACAATTCTACCCAGTTAAATTTTAACTTTGTTTAAAAATGTTCAGCCGACCTCGCTCGGTCTCAGTCTCGGATGGTGCGGCCTTGGTCTTGGCCTCTGCCTAAGCGGGATGCTTCGGCCTCGCCTTGGCCTCGGAGGAGTGGCCCTCGGCCTCGGCCTCGGAAGAAGCGGCCGCGAACAACCTGTCCATTGCGTACGCAGAGATTCTCATGGTGGGGGGGGGTGAGTCGAACCTAGGAAAGTGCGCCCTGACGAATGGCCTCACCCACCTATTGGCAAATAAACAATTTATAGGCCTCAAGACACATGCTTGCTCAATATTCGCTAAATAACCGCTGCAACGTCTACTGAACTGAAAACTCGGTTGTTGTTTTTTGTTGAAAATGTATTGATCACTTGGGTCATCGGGGGTTTCACACCCCCCCCCCTTCGTGCTTACGACACGAACACCGTCATGGGAGAGTATGAACCCTATTTTTATTGCCCAGTCAAGGTCATTCGAGGTCACAACAGAGCAAGGTTCGGAAATGAAGTCACTTCTATAGTTCATATATGTATGGGGTAGAGTACCTTTACCTGGTTGTTGCACATATGGTGAGGATGAAGCTATTCGTTTTGGTTTTTGTTTTTTTTTGTTTTTTTTTTGGGGGGGGCAGTTTTTGTTCGTCTAAGTGAACTACATCTGGTGACTATTTGACCTGGTCTATTTGACCTCTAGTACCTTGTGACCTCCGGGGTGAAATTTTTGTGACCAACAGACTCATGCAACGAACTAATAAGTAAATTGCTCTGACGAACTAAAACACTGATATCACACGCCATCTCCAGCTATGCCTCTATAAAAGGGTAAAACATCCACTAATTACACTGATAAATTTCAATCCTTCATTTATCTCCGCGACAAAACATCAAGTTAGGGGGTTAGCGTAATGGAGAATTTTGTTCGTATGTGCAAAGTACATCTGGTGACCTCTTTGACTTCCTTTACCTTTTGACCCTCTTTGACCTAATGACCTTGTGACCTTCTGGGTCGTTCTTCGTAACGACTAGACTCGTCCGTGTTGCAACTAACCAATAGGTCAATTACATTGACGTACTAGAAACATTCTATCAAACGCTATCTCCAGTTATACCCTCTTGTAAAAAGAGTGGAACAGCTTCGAAACACTGACAAAGTTCTTGTTTCCACATTGATTTCACAAGCGGGGAAACAGTCTCGGAGGAGTAGTGTCACGGGAAATTCTGCTCGTCTATGTGGCGACCACTGGGCCACTTTCCATTGCCCAACAATTAACTTTGTCCTGTATTGTTTTCCACTCCGGAGTAAGCCAAGCTTTTTAATAATAAATATCAAACATTCAAAGTGAATTGTGATTGCTCATTACCAGCATAGGCAAATAGGAAACCCCTACCATTTCGGGAAAGTGGGGATTATAGGCACATGTATTATTTAATTGGCATGTAGTTTATGACTAAATATCCTAAAGGAAGGATCGTGTTACTCGAACTCGCTTAAACAGCACAATCCGGAGTGTGTTGGTTTGCGGGGAGTTAATTATTCTGCTACTTAGCTGCTTAGAATAAATATTCAAATTTTAGGCGATCTTGAAAGTTTCTCCGTTCCGAAGTTTGATATGTGGGAAGGATTACTACTACGCAACATTGGCGTTCTTGTTATGACCCCATACATTTTACCCACACATAAAAATACTCGTTATTGCTTTGGATCCCCTGGATTCCTCAATTAGTTTCATCAAGTGTTGCGCCTTTGTCACTCCCACGAAGGCTAACCTCACGTCGCCAGAAGACTGGATATCCACTGAATAGAGGACGGCTATTTCAAAGTCAAAATAGAAATGCAAGTTACACGCCTGTCTCGAATTAGTCCTTTTCGCGGAAGGTTCGATGAGTAATCGCACTGAGTAAAAATCAACAGCATCTGTTACCAGATGAACATCGGGATGTTATAATTAATATCCCGGCAAGTGCAATTTCCGGGCGATTCGAGAGGTATAATATTTTAAAAAATTCCTTCGTAGGCTAACGCGGAAACATATAGTGGCGCTCGACCTCGTCTCCCACTTTTTTAATCTCTGGGCGAGATTGCACACGTTCCAATCCCCTCGGGGTTCGCCCAGAAAGCTCGCATAGCTGTAAAAATACCATGTACACCATCGATAAATTTTCAGCAAAGACTTTTGAATCCTCTGTCGACCCCAGGGATGGACCGCATGATCTGATCCAGAATCTATAGGGTTCATGTTCTCATCGTCCCTAGGCAAGACATATTCAAGGCAGCTGCTACATATCTTCAAGGCAAAGCATGATTTTCTCCCACTCATGCCATTTTCTTTTAACACGCAGGACTGACCAAACCTGAAATTAGCCAACATATAAATGTCCTCATTTTGATCAATGATCTCCAAAATTCACCAAGGGATATTTGTAATGTACTCCTCCAAAGCGAAGCCAACAGTGCACCATAGGTCAAACTTGATGGGACAAAGAGCTCCAGACCTCCGGTATGGGATTTTCTAACCTCTGACCTCTGTTGACCTCAGATGGAATTTGACCCGTCATCCCCACCCCACTAAGAAAACAGTAAGGGTTCCGTTTCCGTCATGGGGAACTCAACATTAAGAGGAATAGGCTCTATCCATCCAGACCTAGTCTAGTCATCGGTTTACGAGCCAAGACAAAAAAAAACCAAATCTCCTACAAATTTTCCCATTTTTAACACAGAAAAGATGACACCCGCGATCCCACCAAGAATATTAGATTTTTCTGTTTTTTTCCATGGATAAGCCCCTCTATTTCAACGTGAACGAACCGGAAATTCTGGACTTGACGTTTACGAGGATTTTCTAACTTAGAGAGTTCTGTTGACCTCAGATCACATTTCACATACCAAAAACAGGAAGGGTTCATGTATAGGGGATGTCATAGTAACATTACATACGGGTGCGGTTGGCACAATTGGTAGAGCGTCGGCCTTCCACCCGGGAACCCGGGGTCCGAGCCCAGATAATTTTAAAAATGGTAATCCTTTGGGCCTTCTCGCTGGACGGTTTTCAGCACAGTGATCATAGCGGGGACAAACGAGGTTGTGGCAATACGCAAGTTCCGGCCATAGGGCTTGCCTTTTTCCGTGTATCTGGTGAAGGATTCCCGGCAGCTGAACCAATAAGGTTAGTGACCATAAATTATCCAGGTCTGCAGCTGCACCCTTTCTGGCTTCAAAAAATAGGCGTCGATCCTGTTTGCTTCGCAAATATACCTTAAAAAAATACCAAGTAGCTTTATCCCATTCGCGATATGTAACGAATTTCCTATTTTTTCGCGCAAAGGATGACCCCGGTCCCCACCAAAAGAAATAGGTTCTTGTACTCCCTATGAGCAACCAATGATTTGAAGTTATACTAGAACCAAATATTCTGGACTTATCGGGTATTACGAGGATTTTCCAACTTGACGTCTAACAACCCGGCACAAAACAGCGGGGTTCATTCTACGACCATGTGAAACCACATATCAGGTTTTTCATCTATCCAGGTTAACTGAGTTATGATGTGTAAGGAGGCCTTCTACGCTGAATATCTATTTTGCACAAATTCAATATTTTCGATAAGATTTGACTCCCGAACCGCATGTAAAGATTAAAATATGTGTGTGTTCCTGTTGCTCTTGATAAAAAAAGAAAGGGGCTACATACCAAATTTCGATAGACCATACCAGACCCACGTATTCTGATCCGCGTGCTTACAAGGATGTCGACCTCCTTCAAATGACCTTACCTCACCCCAAAACAATGAGCTTTATTCATGTGTCATCACGACGGTAACATGCTTAGCTTGATCCCTATCCAGACCTTGACGAGTTATCAGGTTTACAAAAGGGGCCCCCCTGGAAAGTATTGTTTTTCACAAAATTCTCATTTTCCAACAGATGACCAATCGACATAAGAAACAATATGTGCTTGTAATCTCCTTAGAAAGCTAGACAAACCAAATTTAAGTATATCGGGGGTGGGGGGGTTCTTAAGTATCGTGTTATAGGGACTTTCAGATTTTATGCCTCTGCATGACCCCAGATGACCCCTGACAATAGGATCATGTTTACCAGGGGAACATACCATACCAATTATGAGCGTCATCCAACCAGGTCGAGACGTTCATTGTGTTCACGACCAAAAATTGGACGAAATATTCAAAAGTCACAAAATTCCCTGTTTACTATGTAAAAACACGCAAGTCTAACCGCCTTGATAGGGACTGCGGACGGCAAAATTCCTGTGGTGAATACACTGCATGTTCTTCACCAATCCACATTATGTTTGTTCCATTTAATTGACCTTTACTGACATCCCCCTTTTGGTCATAACCTTGGAATGGCTTGGAACATGTCTACCACATTGGCCTAATATTTGCTATCAGTGCCCAGGGGCCACAAAGTACCCACTCAATCCTTCCTATGCCTGTTATTGCTCCATATACCCAACATGTGAAAAACAACTCTCGTTCGGGGTCCCCAGCCAACAATCTAGAGCGAGATGAGTTGATGGACAAAGCATTTCCCCTGGACAATAGGTTTTATGTTAACTAGGCTGCAGACCTGGACCTTCTGCCAGATCAGGTAACACTGTCTCTGTGGCAGAGGGATTGGAGTATGTAAACAAACCTCTTCCACAGAGAGCTCATTGGAAGTTGGAAATTGGATATTAAATGGATTTAATTGAAATCTAATCACATTATGCGAACATAAATGTTACTCAGCCTAGCCGTGGCATGTTACATCCACCCACCAAGTTTCAACTGATTGCATGTACGGTTCAGAAGTTACGAATGAAGACTTAGGGGTCATTAATTGGATTTAATTAAAATTTTATCACGCTATGCAAACGAAAAATGTAACTCTTCCTAGCCGGGGCATGCTCATCACACCACAGTTTCAACATCACAACCTGTCGCATGTCATGGTTTCAGAAGTACTAGAACGTGACGAACGAACGACGACACTAACGAAATACGTACGAACAACGACGAACGAATGGACGGAGAGATATGATGACGTAGAGCTTGCTTACGTACCCGCAGCTTTACAACAAAACAAAACAAGTCCCCATCTCCACAAAAAAACCTGTGGAAGCTACACATCAAATTTCAACTTGCTCTGACCAAGCGTTCCTGACTTACCGTGTTTACAAGGGTTACAGACTTTGACCCCTAGTTACCTCAGATGACCTCTGACCTGACCAAAATATTCATGGGTTCATTTATTCATTATGGGGAACACGTATATTTTGAGTATGAGTTTCATCTATTCAGGTGGGGTCGAGTAATCGTGTTTACAAGCGTTAGCAAGAGTTTACGAGCAAATTTTAAAAAAAAAAAAGACACCAACAATAATAGGGTTATTTTCCCCCCATGCAAAAAAACTACACATCAACTTCCAGCTCGGACCAAGCTTTTCGACTTATCGTGTTTACAAATAATTAAGAGTTTTGACCACTGTGACTTAGGATGACGTATGACTGTGTCCAAAACATAGGTGGTGGCTATTGTACGGAAAATCGTACGAATAAGAAAACAGTGGTTGTTATTCGTACGGAAAATCGGACGAATAACGAGAGCGGTGGACGTTATTCGTACGGAAAAATCCGTACGAATAAGGAACAGTGTTGGTATTCGTAAGGAAAAAAATCCTTCAATACGAATGAGAAAATAAGAAGGAAAACAGTCGGTAATAGCATTACGCTGCAACCCTGAATTGCTTCGGGTGCTATATAGGTACTATATGGTTCTCATATCAATTTGAGTGGGTGCAGTGATGTTTTATTCATTGAAATGCAACCGTAAAACCGATGAGGTGAAACATGCTGTCCGACCGCGATATGGCAGGGGTAGCTATGAGGGGGGGGGGGTGGGTTTGAACTATTGCAGGGCCTACGCTAGGTCCCGGTTAGGGGAATTGGCGTCATGCCCAGCGGAGCCAGGTGTATCAAAATGTGGTCAAAATGAATTAGGAGGTATTTTCGGAATCGAAAAGTAGTATTATAGGCAATTGTCTTGATAATCGTTCGAGTTCCCACACCCACCCACACAATTAATGTGTTTAATTAATGTGTTAATAATTCTGTTCCAAGTGTTTTCAGTGATATTGTTAATCATGGAAAATCATTACCAATCGTAAATAATAAAAGAAAAGTAGATAGTCATCGAATGTAGAAGCCCCTCCCTCCCCACAAAAAAAATGCACGACGTTTTGGTTAGGGCCAGGTCGGGGACGAGAAAATGAGAGAGAAAAAACTAGTAACGAAACTATCACTATACAGTTATAGCATACCCGTTTTTGCTCCGAATGGGAAGAACTAGTCATATATAACAGCGGAGACCAACGAAAACCTTTCTTGTCTGATAAATTGTCTATTACAACGTCAGTCAGCATCCCGGCTGTCTCGTGACAAAATTAGGCCCAGGCTCAATTGCCCGCGTTTGACTTTTTGAAACAAAAATAGGGCTATATTCCTACAAACGCGCACGAAGAAGCAAGGGTGCCGATTGAACCAATGAGATCGAGGCTATATGTTTGGCGATAGAAATAGCTCCTCAAAATCAGTTTTTACAGTTTTTTCTTTCTTTAAACGGGTGACCTAGGACTGTCAGTAGCGGATCAGGCGGGGGGGGGGGGGGGGGGGGGGGTTCGGAGCCCCCCCCCAACCTCAAGCTTTTTAAACACTAATGGATTCTAACAATAATTGGAGACGGGATGGGCTAGCCTAATTCGGCCACTTTCCCCGATATGTGATTCATCTGTGCCGTGAAGTTCCCTAATACATAAGAAGTACCCTTTACAGGATGTCGCCTACATGACCCTAGAAATGTTGCGCCTCCGCGCAACACTATGTTGGCTCACTGTGCAGGGCAGGCATTTCCCCATATGGAACTCTATTCCTCAAATAAAAATGATTTTAAAGAAAATCTGCAAGGAGACCTTTTCCGTCCCCCCCCCCCCTAGGCCAAAAATGACCCCGAGATGACCCTTTGACCTCAAATTCCTGAACACCACAGAAGACTCTTCCGGCTCCGTGAACATTGTGAATAAGTTTTATCATGATAGGAACCACACACTGCAGGATGACTGTAGCAATTTGAATCAACTATGACAGACTAAAGATGATAGATGGATGTAGATAGATGGACTTGCAGATCTCAAATAGCACACCCAGCCAATGGCGTGGAGCAGATAAAAAATAATGATATGACATTTGAGAGATAATGTGAAAATAAATAGTTTAATGAAAAATAGTATAGACGTCGTGGGGGCCGAGGGTGCGTGAAAATTGGACCCCTGCCCGTATGATCGTATTTAACCAATTCGCCATTGGAGTCAAAGTTTTCAAACATAATATCAAATCAGTGGTGGCGCTACGGCGGGGCACCCCAAATTTTGATCAATAAAATAGATTTGGGGGCATTGCCCCGCCTCGTACCGCTGATGTCAATGAACTAAAAAAATTATTGAAGAAGAGGAGTAGATCGATAGTGATCGAAAATATTGGATCTTGCATCATCGAACTAGTCAAGGGCAACTGAGGAGAAGAATCAGGGCACTGACCCGCCAAGCTCCCTTCAGTGAATACATGTGAAGGGAGGAACACCTCTCGGGCAGACAACTCCTTTTCACTTTCTAAATTTATACGAATACAACGGGCCTATGAGCCTGCAGTTTCCCTTCGGCTTATTCCTAGTCCATATGCAACATTCCTCTCGCAGTAGCAGCTGGGTTTCCCGATCTAAACTATTTTGAGCTAGCCCATTTAGCTAGGGCAATTAGAGCTCAGATCTTCCTGTCCATGCTTCCTGCTCTGCAAAGATGCAAATTTCTAATTCTAGGCTAGTGGCTAGATCACCCTTCTTTTTGCAGGTTGTTGAAACCACCTGATCCTGAGCGAGACCTAATCCATTGTAATGCATTGAGACGTGACCGGCCGTCGGGTGCATAGACGTACTAAGACTACTCTGCACCTGCCAGCACAGTAACAGGGGTAATATATTTCCGTACGAATTAGTGAGCAGTACGTTCTTAGTCGTACGGAGATTTCCGTACGAAAGTCACAACGCCAAAACATAAGCCTCTCCTTGCACTCGCATGTGGCCCACCTACAAGGTAATGAGCTTCATCATCCATCCAGGTAGGGTCACGCTATCGTACTGACAAGCCGAAATAGCCAGCTCTGGGGCATATTCCCCTTTTTTTTGAGACTCGCTTAGTTGCCTTGGGGTTTCTTACAGTTTATTATGAGGGAATGCGGGCCACGCCCCTGCATTACCCAAACAAACGTCAATGGCAAAGTAATGCTCCAGTAATTTGCGTAGTTTCAATTGTCCGAATAATGGGACAAGTAAAATATTTCAGTGTTACACAACAACATTGAATTATCCCTAGATCACTTTTGACCGCAAATCTCTTAAAATAGACGACCCCCCCCCCCCCCCCACTCATATTACGCATTAGCGCAATAATTATCTGATCAACTCTTGATCCAGTTTGAACGTGAGTGGAAAACCTTTGCATAGTCCGGGTCAAGAAAGTTCATATCTCAACTTCTGTGAACACACCCAGTACGGCCTGTGTACCTACCTGCATTGGGTACCATTGGGTAGATCAACTATCATTTTCATCCAATTCAATCTTCGGGAGAGCGTTTCGTTCATTTAACCCCGAAATGACTTATCAGTCAGAATGACACTATGGGGACCTTTGATCTCGGATCTTTGAACACCCATGGCTATTTGTAGCGTTAGAGCATAATACTGGAAGGTTTTCATAGTCATACCATTTGAACTATAGGATTTGTTTCTGCACTTCCCCCCCAATGGCCAAAGGTGACTCCGAATGACCTTTGACCGAACTCTACCTGAACAACTCAAGGGTAGCATTGGTCTCCGGATGAACTGACCATCTTTCATGATCAGCTGATTCAATTTTGTACGAGTAGATCTGTAGTCACCCCAATTGGCCAAAATTCATCCCTAGATTACCTCTGACCTCAAATTCTTAACCCTCCATAGATACCATTGTTCATTGATAGCACCAAACGTTAAAAGATCATCCGATCTATTTTGCAGGAGTAGAATGGGCTTGGCCTGTTTGGAAAAATGACGGAATTTATTCCAGTGGGCCTTTGACCTCAAATTCTAACTCTAACTAGACATGTGCAGGCGGGTAAACCGCCGACGTGTATATCCCCGCATGCAGAAAAGCCTTTGTGGACCTCGTTTCAGAGGAGCACATTAATCATGTCTTTTTGACCTCCAGTGTTTTTGAAATGCCGACCTGTGTTCAGGTTTCAAACTGTGGTCCCATTCCCCAATTTTTTTTGTTTAAATACAAAAAACAGTAAAAATCGCATGATTGATGCACTTGAACCTCCCTGTGCCTGTAAATTACCTTCCCATGTTTGTTAGGACTAACAACCGTCCACATCCACCGAGTTTTCGTTCAAATCGCGAAGTGCGAAAATTGCGAAAAAAACACAAATTTCACCTCCTGTGACCTTGAATTCCCTTCAATGGGTGGGGGTGTTTTAGGACTAAGCGGTAGCAGGGGGGGGTCCACTCCACCGGTTTCGTTCAAACCGACGAAGTGAGACCATTCGAAAAAACACAAATTTCACCTCCTGTGGATGACCTTTTAAAATCACCGCATGTTTTTCGGGACCTACTTTTGTACCCACCCACCAAGTTTTGTGTGAATCGGATAAGCGATTAAGTTTCGTGCAAAACCTGCAAATGCGGCAGCAGACAAACTCATCCGAATTTCACTAGGGCGGACATGTGTCCCAGGTTCGATCAAGTGGATAAGCGTTTGAAGAATTATTGCAGCTACGATTTATTGCTCGCTATTTGGTTTTCCGAGCGGCTACATTCCTAAAACCATAACCCCCGGCGCTCCATGTCGCGGGATATTATGATCTTATGAACTCACTTTCATGATCATCCGATCTGTAGGAATGAAGGATGAGTGAACGGTCAAATAAATGGTAATAATTGGGCCCCCATAAGTGACATAAATATTGAGAACCCCATATGTAGGCCTATCGTTGGTCGGTGATTTTATTAGACAACTAGCTGAAATTCAATTCAACCTGTGGGAGAAAAAGTGACTTCTTTCATACGGCTCTCCAATAACCCCTTTATGCTTTCCTATTACGCTTCCCGAACACCCAAGATGCATATGGAGCATTGGTCGTCAATCAGTGGCGTCCCATGGGGGGGGTCAGACCCCTCCCTCTATGACCCGAGTGATCAATAATTTTTAAACACAAAAACTGATTTTTTGTCAGTTCTAGAGGTCGTGCAGCTGTTATTTAAGCCAATTTCAGGCATATGTGGCTAGGGGCCCATAAATTGTACTTGTATTTGCCAATATGGATGGTGGGCCATTTTGATAAGGGCGCACTTCTCTCTGGTTCCGACCTCGACCCTCCCCCCAAGACAAATTCTCGGTACGCGCCTGTACTGCAATAATCCTGACCAACGTTCGTGATCATCCAATCTAAACTGCAGCAGAGTGAAACCCTCTGCATATTTTCACAAATGGCTAAAATTGACCGCATGATGACCTTTGATCTAAACTTCGTGAAAACTCTTGGTGCCTCACTTGGTAATCATGGTGATCAAGTGTATTCGTGATTGATCAGAGGATGCAGGACGGTAGCAATTTTAAACAATTGTGAAGTAGATCACCTCAATAGTGGCTGAGGTGAGTTGAAATTCGATTCTGAAGGTCAAGGGCCCGTTGGGCCGGGATAAAGCTATCATATCAGGGATTTAGGGTTGGACCCCCAATCATCAGTCATACATACTGACTGAAAAATCATCCAGGCATTCCTGTATCGAATGAATTTACTTGATTGCCCGTGAACAGTAATGAATTGAATAACAGAAAGACATTCGATACTGTGTAAGGTCGGTAACCGTTAACAACTCGAATAGCGTTGGGAACCTGCGAGGAACCGAAAACCTTGTGCGGCGTCGAATGGCAAGCAAAGTAAGACTCGAGGATTGCTGGCCTGGCGTATGGATAAGTTGAAATTCTTCTTGCCTTTTTTTTGCAGATGATACTAGCATTCCTTTAAATTCAAATCCGATTGACCCTTCTAATTCTGCAAAAGGCAACCAGTAACTTGGGGAAGTGTTCGACGTGGTTCACACAAGGTCAATAGGCTTTTTTTTTTATTTTAACACGAGTTACAGCACATGTTTCGTAATTTCCTCCCACCGCTTCCGACCAAGACCGCATGGACCATAATATAACAATTTATATTGACATGATTGATTAGTCGACATTTCTCGGATGAGTGTCGATGTTTGCGACAAACCATTGCCGGTATTCTATTAAATTAAACCATGGTTCCATCTGAATGTGCCTCCTACAATATATAATGCATTGATGCTTCACAGTATTGTTTGTAATATTATTTGGGAACCCACGCCAATGCACTCCACTCATCTTGAACTTAGAGAATTTATCGTTTACGAGAAAAACAGTTCAAATTAAATCACTGGCGCGGGGTTTTAATTATAGGCTTTTGTTCTATTCAATCGTCTAAAAATCATTTCATTCAGGGGGGCGCCTCACTTCGCGGTCATGCGTCACAGCACTTTCTCTCGATCCCCCACGGCGTTGCAACAAATTACGGTGAACGTGCGTTCCCTGTCCTCCGCACCTCACTCTGGAACAAACTACCATATAATATCAGACATTCTGAGTCTCTTGCCTAATTTTTAAGAAGCTTTTGAAAAACATATCATTTTATTAATTCCAAAGTCCTAATCATACATTCATGTAATAGTTTTATTTGGATTGTATATTTTTTTGTACATGTTTTTTCATCTGGAGTTGTTTTTTGGATTGTATTTTTTACTTGTTTTGGGTTGTTCAATATTTCTGTTCATTTTTTTACCGTTTTCTCTAAGCTTTTTCGTCTCACCTTGGTATTTTATGTATAAATGGGCTCATTTCATTCTTCTCCTCTACTCTCTTCTACGTTTCCGTTTCGTTTGTTTGAGATACATACTCCCAGTATCACCAGGGGGCTATAACATTTAAATATCCACCGCAGCCGAACAGTAGTCTTTGCCAGTCTAGCAGATTCTTTGGACAAGTGTTGGAATGTATTGGGTAATTCACTAGAATAACATAATCATCCATTTCCAGCTTTACCAGGGCGTATGAACTACACTTATTTCTGTCTGAGCATAAGCTACTTTGTCACATGTTCTCCCACGGAGGTGATTGCTGCAGGCGTGCAATTGTTGCCAATTGGCTACGTTTGAGTGAGGGGAATCATGGGTGGGTGGTTATTTTCTATAGTATGCTTGCAATTTTAGTATTTCCAGTAAATCAGAAGAGTCACTCGCACAAGATTTTTGCTTTTTATAAATCCTCCTCGTAGAATTATTGTATTTGTAATGTATATGGCTTTGCTCGTTGGTGGAAATAAATAATGAACTGAACTGAACCTTATTCCCGCGATTCCGGCCACGATCGGGGTAATATCTAGACTAGCTCAGTGGCGTAGCCAGTTGGGAAAGGGTGAAAAAAAAAACGTTTCCCCCTGCAATTCGATTTGGGCAAATCGGACATCGACGGCTTAAAACGGGAAATGGAGGAGGGGTAGGGGGGGGGGGGGGGGGTGGGGGGAATGAGAAGAAAATATAAGAAACGAGGCTGCCCCCCGCTACTCAATAAAAGTCCGGCGCCCCTGGGAGTGTTTGTGGCGTTTGAGATGGGGTAGATTAGGAGGGAGTTTTTCCAGATGGTCGATCCACAGCCTGATTTCTTTTTTTCTCGACGCCGTCGACCGGAAGTCACCCCAACCCTCATTTGAAGAAAGAGGCGGGGGAAAAGAAACAAAGAAGGCAACGAAAATAAGCTAGGGGTATGATGTCGATCTAACGCCCAGTATAATGCTTGTCTGTCATGAGGCACGTATTATGGTACATAGTTTAGCGTAGGCATTATTTTTACATGCTTGTTCTGAGCAGAGTAACCAAGCTCCAGTTCTCTGCTCAATTGAATGAATTGATTCAATCGCTGAATCTTCTTGGCTTCTCTCACTTCGCCGTATTCTTGGATGCCGATGCTAATTAAGACTGGTTGTCCAACGAAAGGGTATGCGGGGATGGTGAGGTCATTTTCTCCTGAGTTCGTGATCGGCAATTTGCGCTCTTTGGGCATAGAGCGCGCCTCCCGGTGACGACCCCGTCCACCGCGTTCTGTCTCCACGAGACGGGTTAGGGATGTCCGCCCGGGCGGCCAAGTAGTCAGGGTTGGCGTCGTAGCTGCGCGGGTACCCGGGGAGTTAGGGGACGGGGAGGAGACAGGCTCAGCCTGGCACTTGATCAGAGGAGGCTGGGTTATTGGAAGCGGGCGGGCGGTTGGTTGCAGCTAAGGCCATCCCAGCTTGCGATCCCATTATGATTGTGTAGTGGGCAGAATGAATCGTGAGGAAATTTATGTATATGGAATGAAGTTCGTAATATCCAGAACAACGGTTTAATCAAGTGCCCCTATTTGCGTGTGATCGTCACACTAGAGAAAGGCTTGTTTGTAACTGTGTGTTGCTTCAAACTGGTCGATGGGAACTATTTTAAAGCATGGGGTCAATCCTGGGGGGGACGGGGGGACCTCCCCAAAAACCGGTCCCCCCCACGTTTCGAAGGGTGGGGGACACAATATCAAATGTCCCCCCCCCACGTGTTGGCGTATGAGGGACATGAGCTCGCATGACATTGCCTCTGGGTTTTGTGATAGCTCCCTTTAGGCGGGCCAAGTGGTCCTAAAAACGCTCAATTTTTCATCGAATGCCCGAGTTTAGTCAATAATTTTCGCGCGCTCCGCGCGCATTTGTCTGGGTTTGCAATTAGGTTTCGACTTTTTAAAAATTTTACGGAGGAAATGGTTATGCCTCGAAGGCTATTGCACGTTGTCAAACTTCTGAATCAATCCTTCATTCTTTTCGTATTTAGAAATATGCATAGGCCTCGCAGATCAACTATTCACAAGGTCCTGAATCACGTTCAAAACATTTTACAGTAGCTGGAAATGCATAGGCACTCCCACAAATAGCCGACCCATTGACTTAGACTTCCACGCTAAATTAATTCCTTCGATGATTAGCTGTTCTTTACGCCTCCTGGAGAAGTGAGAACCAGGCCCCTGCGAACGATGTTTATACTGGGGGTGCTGAGCTCTCCTGACCAAAGAAACCTCACCCTACCCCCTACACAAAAACCTAATTTTCGTCATTTTCATTTTTTTCGATTTTTCTTTTTCAATTTTTTTATATTTTTTCTTGTTATTTCCATAGCGGGGGGAATCGCGTTATGTCCGTTGGACATACACCCGTATTACGGTAACGGTCCTCTAATCTGTTAATTAGCAGGAAGGCACGAGGCAATGGCGACTCTGAGCCAATGCAAAATAAACATTGAACAGCGTGCGTAAGTAGCCAGTTTCCGGTGTAAGGGGAACATTTAACTCAGGTTCCCCTTCATGGAGCGCCGTCAGTGAGGGTATAGGAAGGTAAAGGGGGGTGGGGGGTTTTTCCATCGTCCCCCTTTTGAAAATTCTGGCTGCTTCGAGGATGCAGAATTTTTTAAATACTAGATCAATGAGCTGGAAATGTCCTGCTTTTCATATTATCACTTGGATATAATACTTTTCACTGTCTTTCAGTGGTAATGACCAGTGGCGCTGATCTGTGTTGAATATTGGGGGGGGGGGGTGGGGGGGCATATCATGGTAGGCACCTCTGAGCGAACGCCACCATTGTTGAAGCGAAGCGTACACGGAAAATTTTTTAGTTTTACAGACCCCCCAGAAGGCAGCACGGCACTTCTGAGGTCATATGCAGTAAAAAAAAAGGCAAACATCCCCTAAACGTCATAAATTCCTGAATTTTTTTTATTTTTCAAGACACATTCTTGAAGGAACTGATCAATGTTTATTCCGTATAATTCGAGCCACCGTCGATTGTTGATGCGTAGGCTAGGGTATGGACCATTTTTTGCTTTTACAGACCCCCATTGAAGGAAACGGCATTCCGCCGTTGGCAGTAAGCAACGTCCTAAAACTGGCAACAAATTCTCGACATTCAGATTTCCTAGAAACGTTCTTGAATAAAATGATCGATGTGTATTACTTACAAGTTTTTCAGAATGAGTTTTTCGTCCAAATTTCTCATGTCTACAGAAGGTTTCGCCCGCTCCGCACCTGTACTAGCACCACGTATGGCAAAAAACCCAGATTGTCAGGATATGACAAGGTTATTGTACACGTGGGCCACTGTATTATATAACATGTAACGGAAAAGGTAGAGAACAGCTCGCGCAGTGCGATTTTTTTTGTTGAATCGGCCTTAGTCAACAAAAAAAATTAAACAACTATAATAAGAAATATGAGTTAGACATCTTTGTTTTGGATTATAGGATTTTTTTGCCAGTCCGCAAAATTATTGGGGGGGATATTTGATATTTGTCACCCCCACCTCACCAAACTATTTGGGGAGACATCCCCCCCCCGACTCCCGTGATCGCCACCATGGATAAGGATTTTATTTTCAAGGAATCAAAATTATGATTGAAAATTTCTCAGTGTAGGGCCCCATGACAACGGGAAGGGCCTATTCCTAGATCAGTGTATGCCTACAGCCGTAAGACGCGGTTTGTGAAACAAGTGGCCTATTTCGAGGTAGGTATGTGTTTATGGTGATCCTTGCCCCGTAAAGCAGAAGTCATCAGTGAATTGAAAATCACATCAGGCCTCACAGACCACTGGAAAAGGCCAGTTGCTACTGAATTAACCATGTTCACGTCCCATTACACCAAGATTAACAAAGACAACTTCGGCGATAAAAAACAATTATAAGGAAAACTTCAAGAGATCTTTTTCCTAATACTATCAGATCAATCATTAAAAAAATCAAGTGACAGTGGGGGTCATATCAGGAAATCTTTTCCAATAGTTGCTCGAGTACACTGAGATAACAATTTCGCAGCCAGCTGATCGAAAACCGGGATACCAAATTTCGTTGCAAATATTGATTATCGGCTCAAAAAATCGACTGGGGTGCTGGACACAGACCTGAAATCGCGAGGGGTGCTTGCCACCCCAGTCAGAAAAATATTGGGGGTGCCTGCAGCACCCCAGGCACCCCCCCCCCCTTCGCAGGGGGGCCTGAGAAGTTCACTTCCAATTCACCTCGTACCTTTCGCTATGGTTCCCCATTTTGCGCGCGGTTGGTTTTCTTCGTTTTGCAATGCCAAGTATGGAGCATGAGTTTGTCACCAGTTTCCTGAAGAATATATGTATTCTGCAAAAAGTTAAAAAACTGGAATCAATAACTGACCAATCAAAACAAACATATGCTTTAGATGATGGCAATCATCGAACGATTCATCTGCAGTATACTACTCCAGGGAGTAGTCGAGACAGGATAGCTCGAGACCAGCTTCACATCTTTAGTCTACACTGTTGGTATGGCGGTCTCGGTCCGACTGTCGAAATAATTCAAGAACCGAGACAACGGTATCGACTATCATCCTTGCCTATCCATCGCAACCAGTTTCACTCAGTTTCCAAATTTGATTAACTAATAACAGTTACCGACATATTCGAAGTGAAGAGATAGAGTTATATCCCAACATAACCAATTTGGCAATGCGCCGTATCAATTAGGTGTGTCATTCTAGCCGTACGGGCAAACTGCAGAGCCTACAGATTAGTGTGTGTACATCATCGTTTATTGCTTGACTATGTAAACTGCTCAAAAGTTGGCCCATCGAAGTCCGAATTCTAAAATAGTTTCCTTATATCCACTAAGTTAAGTAACGTCCGTGTTCTTTGCCCTGAAACTAATTCATCAGACGCGGTTCGACAAAGGGCCGGCAGGAATCGGGGGTAGTTCCGTTCCCAGTGATAAATGTGGGGCCGCCGAGGAAAGGGGGAAAACATTCAACCCCCCCCCCCCCCCCCACTCCTCGAGTTTGAAAACCATTTTTTATTTTTACATGGGCCCCGCAAATTTCGCAATAATAATACTTTTTTTTCGTCAATTAACACACATATTTACAACGAACGCCGTGATGGATGTCGGTATTGTTCGAAAAAGCAAATCGATGTGTTCTTGTTATGATAGGGAAGGGTAGGAAATATATTCAAGTACAACCAATGCGGATAATAGATTGTTTGTGTACAAAATCTGCAAATTGACTATCAAGCATTTTTTTACAAATCGACGTCCTGATTAGTCAGCTGAAGGCGTTGGCATACGAGAGTAAGCTCTCGCCTCCCATTTTAGCACTCCAATGCGGACAAAAAAAGTTTACAATGGTCCAAATGAGGATAGCCGGAATGGATATAAAAAAAAAAATGAGAGGAGAGAATATCTAGACAAAATTTCAAAAACCGACAAGGCGAATTTAGGAAAAGATGATGAGACGAACGTATTTTTGTAAAATAAATGTAACAAAATTTGTGCAAAAGTTTTAGCGCGCTTCGCACCGCGCAATTCCTTAGGTGTTATTTCACGTACGGTTCAGGTCATCTGTGAACTCAATGGAAAACTTTATAATTTTCGGGCGATCTTTTCAAAGATTTACGTCGGAAGGAACGGGAACGTGGCAAAAAATCTATGACATGGTCATCTGGATGGAGGACTGGAGGACTTGACGGTCCTGAAGAGTGAGATTTCGACCAGCTTACAGCGATGGGCACTCACTACCATTTGCGCAGCACATTTTTGCAAAAACGTTACAAGATTCAGAGCAACAAATTGCATCTAAAGGACTTGTGACTTGTGAAAATGCAAAATTATTCTTACGACGAGACGGGGGGGGGGGGGGGAGGCGGGGGCAGACTGCCGTACACATTTTTCTGAGATGAGAAATTCGGGGCAAAAATGACAAATATTCGTGAAACATTTGGGAAGCGAAAAAGCCAAAAGTAAAAAAAAAACATGGCCGAATCATCGAATCTCTGGTTTGATGGCCAAATTTATGATAAAATGCCCGAAAAGCATGGGAAAATTATGACGCCGGTACCAGTCTTCGGGCAAATTTGGTCGGTCCCTAGATAGAATGGTCCCGTATGCTATGTTGGCGATCCGCTGTCAGGTAAGAATCACACCTCAAAAGAAGAGCCAAAGAAGAGCCTACTTACTGCGCATGGAGCTCAGTACAATTTGGCATAAAAAAATCAGAGACCATCCTGAGTAGCAAGTCGCATCCAAGGACGTGAAAATACAAAATTATTTCTGGAACAAGTGAGTGTTAAGGAGGGTCATAATGCAGCAGACGCATCTAAGGCCACCTGAATGCGACACATTTTCTCTAAATGGGGAGGAGGGGGGAGTCGGCGGTTCCTCTGAAGAGTGAGGTTTAGCCTTACGAAAGCATGTACTGCAGCGATTCGATTTGGCAGGAAAAGTCGCAAGATTCAGAGCAGCAAGTCGCATCTATAAGGACTTGTGGAAATGCGGAAGTATTATAAATGAAGTGAGTGTTGTGGAGTGCTATATTGCACCAATTGATCATGGACACCGGAAAAATTTGGAAAGGGGGGGAACTCCCCCCAACCAAAAAATAATTACGTTACTACGCCACTAGGTCTACTACCCCCCTCTCAAACAAATTCCTTCTCACCTTCATCAAAAACCTGCCATGCATAGGCGGAAAGCGTTCATATAGTCGGAAGTAACATTAACACGCTTCGCTATTTGAAGTCCATTTCTGTTGACGGCGCGGACGCACTGAGGGTATGAAAAAGACTTCTTGAATCGTGCGGCGATGTGCTTGACCCCCGACGAGTTCTTGCTAGTTGTGGCATTAAACAGGGGGGGGGACTTTACTGTTCGCTCTAATGGTACATCGTAAACTCGTACAACTTTTAACACAACCTTGGAGATCTTATTCAAGATGGGAAATAATTTCCTGAGATCGGGTCAACGGTCCTGCCCAATATAGACAGACAGTACAGTCAAGTGGCATAGGAAACCACGTTAGTTCTACGTAACCCCATCATCACAGGCCTCGGGGTCATTGCATGGCCTATCAAGTTGAGATCGACTGGAGAACTCGAGTAGTGGCAAGTGAACCGCATTCGGGCGGAAATTGATAAATACGAGCGGGAAGCGAAACTAAAATGTTCACCCTACATGGCATACCTGAACTTCAATGAAAATTAGGCAACCTTTTTTTGAGATTTGGGTAATTTTAAATTGAATGTATGACGAGCCCCCAAACTTCACTCACTGACCTCTACTAAATCCCATGGCCGCGCCACTGCATCATCTCCGTAAAATAGGTCAGGAAGACCCTATAAACTATTCCGGCCCCCGGTCCCCCCCCCCCCCCTAACCGTTTCCTGCAATCTGAGCGACCTATTACTCTCAAAATTCCCTCATTATCTATGCCAAGGTACCCAATTGTAAACCTGCAGTGGGTTCTTGGTTAATTTGGTTTGTAGTCACTTGCTGACATTTTCTTCACAGCAATAAGCGGTCGTAGATGAGTTTGCCATTCTTCAACCTTTTTCCTTTCACTGATGATTGCAACACTTAGATGTTTGCATCATGCACGGCAGTTGCATTTCCGGCGATCTGGGAGGTATAACCAAGCCAAAATTCCTCCGTAAGCTACGCGCCACCCATAATGTCGCTGCGCTTAGATGGTGTATCGCAGTCCACCTTGTTCCCCCCTCCCCTCCCACGTTTCGAAATGAATTGGCGCCCAGAGTTCAAGCCTCCTACAAGTACTGAGAAGACACAACTCGAATTGCTTTGAAATGACATTACTTGGTATTCAAAATTTCTGCAGACCAGTCTAATTCCCGCGCCTGAACGACAAAAGGGGAAAACTTTCTCGCTGGAATGTCCCCACACCCTCTTTCTCCGTATTTTAGGCGCCGAGACGTCCGATAATTATTATCGTGCGACATTTTATCGCACAGTGTGAACACTCATTGATAAATTGATCGTATCGTCATGCTTTAGAGACTCCCCCTCAGTAAGACTCCCCGCCCCTTCTCTCCCCCCACCCCCCCTCAAAAACATCTTCTAACCCGCCACCCCCCCCCCCCCCTTCCTCCCACCACCACCACCCCCACCACCCGCTCCTCAACTCTGGAGCTGAGGAAACCCCGGGTATAAATGCTAAAATCGGAAAATCGTGTTGCCCCTCCTGACTCTGAAAGGCTGTCTACCGCCTGCCTGAGCTCTCCCTAACGCTCTCATGGGCAACGCGTTTTCATGAATACCTCACACACTAGAGCACCAATGGTGCTTAAGCTCAAACCGCACAATTGTACCAGGACGAATGTACATTATGGGTTAATGTTCAAGATCATCATGCCAAGAAGGCAGTTTCAAACATGGCCCATTGTGCCATGCAAGGACCTTGGCCTTAGGTCATAGACATTGCATAAGGTCCGACTATCTATCTGTGAACAACTGAAAGAGCACCACCAAATGACCTTAATGATATAGTTTTCAAGAAAATCTAACTGAAATTTACACATAATGGTCTATCGCTTCTTTATGACCTTTGACCTTGACCCCACAAAGTCAAACTGTCTCATGGGTGAATAACCATTTTGTCCCAAGTAGGACTAGTTGGGGCCAAAAAGGCAATTATTGAACCACTGGATCAATAGAGTAAATGTTATGATATATATATAGGATGATGCCATTCCAATGCCTCACCCCCTTAGCGTTGGTCGAGTAAAAACCCAGCCCTGGCTGCATGTGAGCTAACATTACCCCCGGAGTTGACCGCTTGATGACATTGACCTCGAATTCACGAACACCCCATATGTACCATTTGTTTAATGATAATACTGACCAATTCCTCATGATCATCCAATCTATTCTGTAGCTATTTGACAGTTCCAACATGGTGGTGGGGAATTTCCTCCAAGAGCGACCTTTGAACCCAAATTATGTATATCCATTGTGATTGGTCCCCGATAATACTGAACAACTTCGTGATCATCCGATTTAAACTGCTGGCAGAAATGCCAAATCTATCCCATAGATCATGGGCGGATACAGGGGCGAAATTAGGGTAGGTGCCAAACCTTCACGATATGACGGTGGTAAGCGCCTACCCATTCAGGAAAATGCGTCCCTAGAGCATGCCACTCTACTCCAGAAGTTTGGGAATTTCTCATGTCGCGCATGTGAACTCGAAGATGTTGAATTTGACAAATTTACATCAGTATTCTGAAAAAATCTCGCGCTTCGCCGAAATAAGACATCCGTTTTTCGTCTACGTTGTCTTCATAAGTCATAACTGCGCTACAGATCGAACTGTCCTAAAATTTCGAGTATATAGTCCAGGAAGGATTTGTTGCAGAATGCAGTGCCTCACGACACTGAGTGCGTTTGCGTGGGGTTCGGGTTACGACAAAAAGCAATTGGTGGTAGAAGGCGGATGGCAAACATGAGAGTATCTGTTCCGGCGAAACTAGAGACTGAAGAATCGACCACGAATGGGCGAAAAACCTGGAAAGTCATTTGTTGCCAAGACATCTGGTTGAACCACCAGAAGTCCCTTTTGTTTTTTTTTGGTTTTCTTGCGCGCTACGCGCCAGTCGTTCTCATTTTGCATCAACTGCGGAAAAGGTTTCATGATTGTAGGTAATGGGCTGGTCTCATTGCGCCTAAAGTATACAGCCATGAACATGGCCCCAGCGCAGCAAATTCGGCGGGCAAGAATTGAAGAAAAATCATGAGATAACTTTCTCGGTTTGAAAATTTAGACATAAAATGATATGAACAGCCTCAAAGGCTAGAAGTGGCCAGTTTCCTGCTATCTAGGAAGGGATATTCAAGGCTCACAATTGCGGGTCCACTCCGCAAACCAACCAGTGGTGACACTCCAGTTATCTTAGAAGGTCGTCGAAATAGGCATCCCTCCACAAAATTAGTACGCCCCCACAGCACAAATTTCTGGCATAGCCACTGATTGCGTTCTATTTTCCAAACCCATCTGGCTTATTTAGAATTTGGCGTATGCCCACCCTGGAGAGAACCCCCCCCCCCCCCTTCGGATCCGGTCTAGATCCGCCCTTGCCAAATATGACCTTTGAACTCACCCCTGATATTTTCATTTGTGGTTCATCAACGTGACATGGGTCATTATGCCCCATCAAAGGATGAAGGAGTAGAATTTGGCCAACTTCTCCAGGCAGAATCAGCCATCCAATAGACGGGTACAGGAAGGCAGTAGGGATTTAAACTTTTTGCGTTACGAACTGCCCGAGCCCAGTCACATATGTGTGGCGGTAAGTCTTACGATCAAGTTCAACTTTGTCGGCTGCATTGCTCAAAAGACGCACGATCGAGGCAGTGTATTGCCGCAATCACGAAATTCAACAAGTATGTGTTATTCAATGTCTCTCACTGGTTGTTATAGTCCTTTCTTCTGTCGCCGAATATGACAACCCAAAGAACACAGCAGCTGAGCAGGTAGAGGATCGAACCTATCAGGCCCAGCAAGAAGCAGACCTGGATACTGCACTCATACCCGTCAGCTGCGAATCCCTCACCAGATACACGGGATATTAAGGCATTGACTCTTCGGCGGTACCTTACTTGTACAATTTGCAAATTGCCTACTCCTCGTTTGGTCCCCGCTCCCAATCCCTGTTGTGCTAGCGTCATCGAGAAGGAATCATTTTTCAAAGCCTTCGGTAGGCCCCTACCGGAATCAAAGCCTGGTCTCCCTGGTGGCGGGCCGACGCTCTACCAACTCAGATCTGTTCTTCCAATAGGCAAATTGCTATTAGTAAATGGGCTAGTCAAATCCATTCCCCAGGAACACAGGGGCGCAGCCACTAGTGGGGTCACGACCCCAATTTTGGGAAAGCATCCATTACATGATTTTTCCACACCACAAAATGTTTTCCATCACTGCTGCGGACCACCACCCCCCCTCAGTTGCTCTTTGACCCACCCCCCCAACTTTCAGACAGTGGCTGCGCCCTTGCAGGAACACAGCAACTACTGAGTAGTGAGCCATGGCGCAACCCACGGTCGAGCGGATGGGACCAGACCCCGTCCTTTTCGTGTCTTCCACACAGACAGATCGTAGCTCTTTACTTCTTTGCCCACAAACTTCCATCAAGTGTTGCACCCTTGGAAAATAATAGTCAGAGATGATCTGATTCTTCCTCAACCAAGTGTCCACTTGGCTGATAATGGCGCACGTGTTTGGCTGAAAAAAACAACAAGCAACTATTAGCTAAACAGGCATGCTCCAATTATTTGCATTATAAACGCCAATGAAAAATATGATCAAATCCCCCCCCCCCCCCAATCCACTGTAGGCCTATCAGGGTAGAATCTTAACAAGAAAACACAGGAAAGGAGCTCATCTTTTGTATCAAAATTTATTCCAATTCAATAACGATTTTATGAACATGGTAATTTCATTATAAATTCTCTGCTTTCTCTCTCTCTCATAAGGTGCTCAATATGTAAGAACATAATTATGTGCATCGGGTAATGAAGAGGTTTCAATTGACTCTTCCAAGAGTTGAACAATAATTGTATCAAGGCTTGTATCTTATTATTCACCTTCAACTTCAACCGGACATCAGGAACAAACAATGATTTGCAATTAGCCCATATGCAATATATCCTGTAGTAATTTGTTGGGAAGTTGGAGTTTAATGGGAATTCTTCAGTTACTAATGAGGAGAAACTCGATCAGTACATCATTTTAGTACCTCAAACTTATTTGTTTCTGTGAAATGTGCCCACAGGGTACGTGAGGCACCAGTTTCAGTGTGCCTAGTTTTCTGGCCCCTATCTGTCTTGGTTTAATCCGATGAGTCATAGACATTAGGTGCAATTGGGTGTACAATTCCCCTCCGCTCTTACACCATGCCACTTGAAAATGTCATCGGTCAAAGCAAGTCCCACATCTGATAAGGACATATTGTCATATACTGTTGCCATCCCACCTAGCCACGCAATCTCTCACGTGGGATGCAGATATATACCCCCTCACTGTTATGACATGACCTCACCATACAGTCGTAACTGAAAGTCATAGGTGGTAAATTTTCACACTCCACAGCCTCATCATGTGCATGGTAATGCCGTAATCCATCTCTCTCTCAGATCTTATTAAATTCCCCCCATTCAGTACTTCCCATGGAATGCAGAAATGTGGACCTATATTCCTCCATACTGCGAACATATCACTTACTATTTCCCAGTCACTGATAGATCTCTCATAGGATATATGGAGCTATACTGATACACATATGACCCTTTAGTTAGGTCTTGCATAATTTTGTCTACTACTGCTATCCCACCTCGCTCACTCTCACTGATGGGAGCACACATGCCAGAAGGCATAATGCGGCATCAACGCTGCTCCAGCCTCCTCCAGGCAAGTGACCAGGCCTGGGCCTGACCCATCTCGTCCCCCAATACCCAGAGGTATTGGCAAATTTGTGCCAACCATGAGGCTATAAGGCTGCCTCCTATAGGCCAAGAGCATTACCTCAAAGATGGACATGTCTGGTAACAAGCTGATTTTTTCAACATAGGTCCAGAAAATGTGTAGATTAACTATAAAACTCCCCCCCGAAATCTCAGTTTGTGGAGACTTTGAAATCCGAGATGGCGTCGAAAATGGCCGCCATTTTCACTGTTTGGCACAATATATATACTAGCCTCATATGGGATGTAGAAACATCATCTTACTCTGTCACCACACCACTCGGCATGTCACTGACAATCCCACATGGAGATTCAGAAATGTTCGTCTTGTACCCTTACTGCATCTACTGATGAAATCAATCAATCTCAAGGTCATGTGTTGTCCATTTGGATATTGCTTAACACACACACACAACATTGTACCACAGTTGCAAAATACCCCCCCCCCCCCCTCTCCCCGATTCCCCATACCAGGTCAGGAATACTGGGGGTCCATTTGGCCACCCCCAGCCATGGATGGGGGTATTTCTTGAATGCAGAGGCATACAAGGCATTTAACCATGAGGTGGGGAAATCCCTCCAAGTTTTCATAAATTTGATTAGGGTCAACATGTGTATTAACGGATTGTTCAACTACCATGAAAAAAGAAAGCATTAGGTAGGAGCTATTTCTGGCGTTTACTCCATCTTCGAGAAAATGTTACCTATGCCCTTTCAAAATTATTGTTGATTCCTGTTGGAATACTCCTAATTTCCCCAATGGTTTATGTCAGGTTCAAAAAAGGGGGCAGGATGTTATTCTAATCCCGCCCCCCCCCCAGGCAGTCAAATCTAGCATATAAAAATGTTATCCCCTCATAAATATGCCCACTGACCAGTTGTAGACATTAAATGGGGGACAGGAACTGCAACTCAGTACCCTAGGCCCTGAAACTTCTTCTAGCACCGCCCCTTATGATAAACGCCAAAGTACCCTAAAACATTCTTCTATCCACCGACCCCTTTTGATAAACGCCAATGTTTAGAGGAACCCCCAGGCAGTGATAACAGACACAGGGCAGACGAAAGGCCTCTTTTTTTCTAAATGTCCATGGGTGCCCGGATGCAAAATGTTGAATTATTCACTCTGTCATGTGTTTTAATATCCGCAAACCAACTGCTTTCACATACTTTCACATGAATCTCCAAAATAACCCCTTGAATAAATTCCAGAAATACATGGCGTCTGCGCTCTGCAGTCCCCCCCCCCCCCCAATGGATTCAAGGAAAACCCACCTGGGGGGAACGTGGACCTAGGCGAGAGAGACTGCATCATACCACCCTCAAAGCCCGTGGGATAGGTTTGTGCCTCACTAGTAATAACCAGCTGCACCTACAACGTTCTTACGGTGTGGAGGGAACTGGACAGTGTTGTTACGCTGCGCATCAACAGGGCAGTAGGTGAAACCATTTTTCAATGTAGACTAATTCGCGAGGATTGCACAAAGAGCGGGATATCTCCGATGGCAGGTCATAGGTGAAGGTGTACAGACTTCAAGTCATGGGTTGCCATCCAGAGGTAACATATACACTACGCCTAAGTTTCTACTGTCACCATGTTTGGAGACACAATTCATCCATTACATTTTTCACGTAGATTGAGTAAGATTACGGTAGGCGGAGAGGGCTGTTAAGCAGGTTCCAAGTTGGCAGGTTACATCATTTTCACGAGGAGTTTCAAAAAGACCGGTCAAATGGTTGATTGTTGTGCAGCGTGTGAGTGTAGGCGTCGGACGGCCAGGTGTACCCAGCTGACCTTTGACATTGTGTCACATCATATCACACACTACACTGTGAATGGAATATGAAATGACCCCACCTCCCCCCCTACCTCCCAGCAGCAGAGTGGAGATGGAGCTCTGGCCGCTACCATACTGGACCAGTGAGGTCTCCATCAGTGGTGCACTAACTTAGTCATGTGTGTAGTTCAGGGAGAATCTCTGTTCTGGATTAATTAGTGACCCTTTTGCCCCCTTTGCCAATGTAAGGCAACCTACTCAGTCATCATTTGGAGTCCAGTGGGAGCGCATCTAACCTGCGCACGTTAGTCAGTCATAGGACATAATTCAATCATAGAGAGAAACCCTGGCAAAGTTGCCCTAAATTGGCCCTGACAGCAGGGGGTTTTCAGGCACCAACTTCTCTGTAGGAATATTTGACTCTAATGCAGTTCGGGATGAGCGTTAGGAAATGGCTCTCACTCCAAAAAAACCCACTGTGAAACCAATTCTTCCACAGTTATGCGCAAATGAATGGAGACAAAACCATGTGTCAGAGAGGAATAGATACCTTCTGTATTATTATTTTTCAACATAACTAGGCGGAAGTCAATCTATTGTATGCAAAGATGAAGCTCGTGTGCTTTATGTATAAGGAATTCGTTCTTACCAGGCATAAAAATTTCACAACAGCATTGGATCTCCAAAGATGGCTTTTTGGCAATAATCTGACAATAACTTCATTTTATGATTATTCCCATATAACTCCTCCTTTGCCGATATTTTCTCTATACTACTATTTGGATCACAATGTATATATGTTTTATAGAAACACAGTGCTGAACAATATTGCTGGACGTTTTTAGTCTCGGATAGTGCACACACAAGGGAGGAAATGTTTATGATGTACTAGTTTGTGCAATATGTGGTCTGTTGAACGTAAAAATCATTAACAAACAAAGAGACCCCACGGATGTACCGTATTGAACCCTCCCCCAAACGGTTGAACCCCTTAAACAAGAAAAATTTGTTACCTGTGAAAGGGGAAAATGAAATGTCAGTTTAGTTGGTCATCTTCTTTAGTATGGCAAAGCGGTATTCGAAACTCACAACTAATCGGGCTCGTAGCAAGTTCATGGACCCAATATTGAGTTTGCTGTCATTTAGAGCTAAAACACTTCATCAATTGGAGGCAGCGATCAAGCAGCGAGAATTGCAGTGTACAGTATTCACCTACGAGTGTTACCGAGTTTTAGGACGAAAAGGACAAAATTTGGTGGCCTTGGTTGAAAGATTTGATTGGATATCTTGAGTGCTACGTGGAAGTCTCAAAATGTCGAATCTCCCGCCTTCAGTGACAAGAGCGACCAAATGTGAAATATTATTCGCCGGATGGTAAATCTTCACTTGTAGACATCCAAGTGGTTGCTAAACAGTGAACAGTAGTCTATAGGCATGACCAATCAAATGCCTGCAGGTTTTTATCGGTAAAAAGTTGGTGTATTTTTTCTGATTATAAGGGTGATCTTGAAGAGTTAATACTGATAAACCTCTGTAGTGACAAAAAAAGTTATACCTATTGGTAAAGAAAAATTACGACAAAATTTTTACATGTGAAGTGAAGTTTGAGGTGTTGTTCATCAGTGTTTTTCAAGAGTGAAGTTTCGGCTGCACGAAAAAAGAGGGACATCCCAAAAGACCTGGCTATTAGGACAAGCCAGGCTAATATGAAACACATTTTCCAACACTGCAACTATGAAGGCCCATTTGCTGTGTGCAGTGTATCAGAATGTACTGCATACGTGCATGCATCCACATTCATTGGTTTGAGTCATGTGCGCAGGGAAGCTATCAGGGGTTATGACGTAAGTCAGTTACTGAACAACACGGTAGGCTGGACAGACCAGAATGTCTGCCAGTATCAGGTGACCACCTATACTTTTGAGCGGACAGATTCCTGGTCCGCAACCTAGCCTTGGTTTGGTTAGAAGCAATACTCTACTGAAAGGTAAGAGGGTTGCAACAAAGTTGTCTGCTAACGTTTTTGGGGTTTCCATTTGAACAACAAATCAAGTTATCCATTCCTTTATCAGACTTGTTTTCAATTCAAGGTACAGCAGCCATTTTCAGTTTACTTTAGAATGAGATGATAATGATGCATTACTTTTTTCATATTCTGTTTTATTTTAAACAAATTCATTTGTTCGGTGATGCACCGGGACGGTTCAGGGGCCACTCACCGACTTTGTACATCCCTATGTTCACAATGGGTATTCACACAGAGGCAGTGTCCTATCTCTGTACTTCTATGGCTAACTGTGTTGCGATTCAAATTTCCACACCAGAGAAGACCTCAGTAGTCTTAAATGCCAAGGTACTATCATAACTCGCCTCTTTCTGATCAATTTTGCTTTCATTGCATAAAAACAGTGTTCCAATTAGACACACTCGCTACTTTCTAGCACAGGGGTCAATAGTCTCACCACACCCCTGCATTGCCTCTTTTACACTCATATAGTTGTCTGTTTACCTGATCATCAAGACGGTGTCCGTTTTAAACGGCCTCCATGCAGCCACTGACCCTCAATCTTGGCAAATCCTTCATCAACTAAGTCACTAGCACACAGATCTGACATTGCATCTTCTATTCATTCATAACTTCTACACATTGAAAGCCTCAGCCTGACATCTGGCGTCCGGCAAGACAGGACAGACAGACACATACACAATCCAGTCCAGCACTATCAAATCATCCTCCAACTCCAGCTAGGGGCGAGTCATAGGTGTTCATGACTGTTATTATGCATCTGTCAGTTGCATGACCACCCAATAACCTGGGAATGGTCAGTCGAATGTGGGACATTGTCAAATCTAAAGGTTACTAGCATGTGACGTCACTTCTCTGAATGGGTCGTATGAATGGTCGCTCTTGGGTATGTCATTTCACTGGGATTATGTAGAGAATAATCGTGGAACCTGGCCCACCAGTTGGACATCCCAGAAATTGTAAGTCACCCTAAGTGACGGAGGTGACATTGTCACTGTACAAGAATGAATGACCCACCTTGGACAAGGAATCGCCCTGCCTGGGGTATGGGTGGTGCGCATCATACAAGTGTAGGTCAAAAGAGTCAACGTTGAGGTGGAGCATTATTCATAGGTTCTGTCACTATTATGACGCAGGGGTGTTGTCATCTACATAAGATTGTCAGCACCTCCAATGGACATTCTCCCAGAGGGCCGAGGGGAAGCACATGCAACCGACAAATGCATACCCACTCACACACCAAAGATTCTGTCATCGCAACATTCATGCTCTCAACTAGAATCGCCTCCAACTTTGCAATGTATAGGATCTGGTCGAAAGGGCTCTGAAACTCATCCATTGCATCCTCAAAACTTTGGTGCGGTTTGAACGAATGCAGTCTAGACTCTCTCATCGTCTTTGGATGCAAGGCCTCACTCAGAATGGCCTCCAGCTTTTGATCCATCCGGTTGGTCTGCAGGGACTGCATATTCGTCGCTTGCGTTTTACAAAGTCCTGTGTCGTCAGCAAGTTCATCCTGTAGTCTTCTGTAACACACAGGGTGGACGGCTAACCCTGCCAATCAGTGCCTGCCTGCCTCGTCCAATCAGGACATTCTGGCCTTGGCGTCGATCGATGCCTCGCGGAAAGCGTCACCTCCCTGTTGGCGCCCCCGACCGAATTTTTTTTTTTTTGTACCTCGGTTTGGCTTTCTTTGATCGATGGCTGTTCTGGTCCACAGAGTGGTTCCGCGGCCTCTTCCTGCCACTCGTGCTAGTGGCAGCCGGTTTGTCCCACTGCTGCCACACTTGCGACCCATCCTGCTCGACCAGCAAGCTGCGCTGGAATGCCTCCAGCTTCTCTATCAGGACTCGCCGCTTGAATCGGGAGGCCTCGTAGATCATCGCATTGATGAAGAGGTACTTTGTGTCCAAGTCACCTTTTATTTTCAGCATGCCCTCAAATAACTTTGTAAAATCTGCAGGGGAAAAAAGACAAAGATTGATAGAGAAAGACCCATCCTTCAATGCAGTCACCTCTACTAGGCTTTCAGACTGACCTTTGATGACCTCAAGCTACTAGTTGACAGGACCCAATATATCAGAAATCAGCCACTAGATATGGTCGACCTACATACCAAGTATCAGCCCTAAAATATTGGTGATGGGCCGTTATCTTAACTGCAATTGATTTCTAACAAATTTTTGCTGACCTTAGGTAATATATAGCGGACCCCAGAATAATAGGAGTCATCTACCCCTATGACAACTCTCTGCAAGTGAGTAATATAGCCCTCTAGTTTATCATGTATAATGTTTTTAGACCGACCTCTTCTAACCCCAAACCAGGCCTCAAAACAATCTAACCTGTAGGAGATGCAGGTCGACCGTTCAAACAAAACAACCAGAACTGACCATAAGACGACCGACCTTTGACCTTAACTTCCTGAAAACCTTATATATTCAGTAACATTGAGCCCAATACGACAAAATACCAATTTTCATGCATCCAATTTTTTTTGTGAGAGAAAGTGCAACGGAAATTGACCCCCAAGATGACCTTTGCTTCAAATTTCATAACATCATACCTACTTTTGTTGAATGGTATCCTGCCTCGCAATGATAATCCAATCTACTCTGTGTGAGTAGAAGCCATTCAATTGTCCATCGTGGTTATCAATTGTGCCTATGTTGCACTTTAACCAAAGTGCGGTAAGTTTTTGGTTTTTAAAATTGGGCATTCGTCCAACCCATATTATGTAGTGTGCGCCTTGATGGGGGGTTATTGAGCCACCATTGAGAGGGTTATTGATAAAGTGCACTCACTTCGGCCCGGTTTTCTGATTTCCTTGATAATAGCCTTCTTCAGCTGGTGGTTGTGCCCGTTGAAGTTGTTCCCGTCCTTCTGGTGACCCTTGACCTCAGAGTTCACCACGTTCACCTTCTTGCCGACACTGTTCCTCTCCCCCTCGGTCTCCACGTGATTGGGCGTCCCCGCTGGGGCATCAGACCAGTCGGATACGCCAGCTCCCCCGTTGCCTAACCCATCTCGTCGACCACAAGTTCCGCCTCCTCCATCGAGTCACTGTCATCTTCCGGGGCTTTGGCTCTGGAGGCTCGACTGGAGCTGGACAACTACAGGATGACAGAAGATCGGGAAGAAGATATTATAGCAGGTGTCCTAAAGATTACACTGCATAACAGCTAATTGATCAGCAACTCATCAACACAGGAGTTTGAACTGCCAATGTTTATGTCCCCACACTTGATGAATTAGTGGGCAGTAATGTCGATCCTGTCAGATAGTGAAATGGTTCCAGTGACCATATGAACACATTCAATCGAGTTTTGTTCAAATCACAAATAGGTTCCATAGGCTCTGAAACTAAAAAATAATATTCTGGGCCCAAAAGATAGTGGCCAGTGGATGATGTCTGCTCTGTCAAGTATGCGCTCATTCCTCCTCTCCCAACTTCACGCACCCCCATTCTTCCCCAACCCACCTCACAAGGTAATAAACTTACCTTTCTGTTTGTCAAGTTCCCCCCCCCCCCAAACAAAAGGAGGTACTTATTGTTACCTTGCATTATACTATTTGTGCCTAGGGGAAGAGTGCTGCATTTCTGTTGGGAGTGGTGCTACCATTTCTTGCCCGGTGCCCCCCCCCCTCCAGGTACTAATTCTGCCCTCCCAGGCACCATCCAACCACTGCCTTCCCATTGAGCTAGCCATGCATTTCTCAGCCACCGCTGGCTTTCAGTGGATACTGTTCTGTGCCCCAGGGGACAAGGGCTGTTTGCTGCCATCTATTTATTACCCACCCCCACCTAATTTCCCCTTCTACGTACCGAACCAGGTACCTCCCTCCTCATTTTGCATCCCTTCTCACACCCTAGCCACTGGCTTTTGTAGAATACCGTCTAGGGCACTTGGTGATGAGGGCTTCCTGCTACCACCCTACCCCCCTCCCCCAAGGTACCAATCGTTACCTTTCTGTTTATCTAGCATACTCTTCCTTAGCTCAGCCACCGGTTTTCTCAGGATACTGTCCTGGGCCCCAGGGGAAGAGGGCTGTCTACTCGGTGGGCTGGATGCAGAGTTCCTTCTCTTTGGATGGGGCTGTCGGGCCGTCTCCGGGCCGGGCCGGTCATGGCCTCGTCAGCTGCCTCGTCCACCATCATTCTCTGGAAGTGGCAGAATAAAGGTGATGAAACTGATGCACAGTGGAAGATCCAAAAGTTTACTGAATGCAGTACAACCATTTTATTCATTTTTTTCTCTTTGGCTTTTTTTTCTCCTTCTCTTGACACAGTAAATGCTGCCACTCTTGTAGGATTACTAGAGGAAGATGGAGGGTAGTAGTAGCAAAATAATTTGATGCATTTCATTTTATTTTCTGTTCAACCACAGACATTGTTTTTATTTAGGAACCTACATCCCCCCCGCCAAAAGTAGTTGGAACGAAACTGCACGTACTGCAAAACCCCCACGCCCCCGATTCAATGTTGAATGTTATTAGTGTCATTCCATCCAAAGAACATTTCCTCAACATTGAAACGGGAGGAGGGGGTCTGTTGCATGGCCTCCAGCTAAATTAACCGTTCCAGCTCCAAATACAGTATTTTGGGAGGATTTGTGCCAACAATTTTGGCGGGGATTGATCCCCGCCAAAAGTAGTTGGAACGAAACTGCACGTACTGCAAACCCCAGCCGTCCACCTCCAAATATGGTATTCCGAAAAGCATTTTTTTTGCATCCATTCATACAGATGGGTTTCTGTAGTTACCCCTCCATGGCAAAAGACTGATGTGCACCATGACAGAGGATTGATGTGCAATATCAGATGTGTCTCATTCGTTCTCCTTATAGGCATATGGCTAAGAGTGTCTATAGTTGGAGTAAAAGACAACTGCAGAGTTGGCTATAACAGATGTTAACATTGTGGGACTACAGGTCCGAACCCCATTTCAATAAGACGTTCCTATGTGCAGTTTTTGATCTTCAAATGGTTCATTATGCAGAGAAACGGGTGGAGAGTCCCTAACAGGCAATGATGTGTGACGTAGCAGTTGAGAATACCTTATGTATTTCATTGTTTTGTGTCGAAAAATGTGACATACTGCAGGAGTCCTACTGTCTTCCTCTTACAAAAGTAACCATCAACACCTACCAACCCACCACAGCAATCCCCTCTAACAGACTGATAATTCTCAACCTAAGTTCCAAAGTGCAATTACCATAAGAATTTTCATGACATGATAATTGCAAGGATTTGATAGTATAACATATAATATGCATGATGGAATGTTCTTTAAACTCGCCACAATACACATGCACAAACTTCAACTCCATAACGGGTATTTGTATGAACATCAGGTTTGAACTGTTACATATGAATTTCCCTTAGCTATTATATTAGCCACTTTATTTTATTTGTTCCTCTAGTTGTTTTCTAAGGAGTTACTACGATTATTGATAGGCTAATAATAAAGACCATTATTATTGGATCCATTCCTAAATAATTTGTTACAGAGTATGTAGTCTCCCCTTCGATGTCATATGTTATTGTGCAATAACTGATGCGGTCTCATTTCGCACACATATCGGCTGAAATTCCTAAATCAAGGCCAGACTTATGATCGGGTCCCCACCCCACACAGGATGAAGCTTGGCCAGGGAATTTTCCTGAACCAATATCATTCTATATTTATGAAAAAGGAACAAGGTATATAAATTTAATTTAGGTGTTCCAACTCCAAGGACCTGGGGAAAGCTACTAATAATCGTTCACCCATTCAAGTCCGGAGAGGGAGGAGTTCATCTCGCACACTTTCTGCCCAGCTGCATCATGGGGGATTGGATGCCAGGCAGTCATGGGCTTACTCCTAGTCCTGGAGCATGCATTTTAATACAACATTCCTCTGATTTTTTTCTACTGGTAAATAGAGATGGGGTTAGCTGAACCGAATACTATGATTATGTCTGAATGCTAGGGTGAGTGGCAGAGTGGAATCAGTTACACTTTGCAAGCATTTCAGGTTTTGAGTTACAACATTCACTGGACATTTCCCTAGGTGGCAGTGCTTGCAGTTGCGATTGGTGAAGTCTTGGTCTCACTATAGTTCCGCCTTTATGTAGTGAACTTATAGGTGCCTGGCTCTGTTTCGGGATATTTACAATAAGTTGCATCAGTCGGCTGTTGTTGGGCATGAAATTCATGCTCCTCTTGGTTCCGAGAGAGTGGTTGGATCCGGAGGTTCACTGATCGACACTTTGGATAGAGACATAAACGGACGGCCCGGGAGAAGAGAGGGTTGGGACTGGTTTACACCTCTGTCTCGATATCATCTGAGCAATAGCCGAGAAGAGAAGGTGAGTTATCACCAATATCACGAACAATCTGGCCACCAGGGTTCTTGAACGATCATTAATTTTGGCTTCCTAAACCCATAGAAATCAAATCCATGGCCCTCATCGCCCATGGGTAATTGGGACTTAGTCAGTGGGGTTGGTACTGTAGCTACTGCCATTTACTCTCCAGAACCTGTCAATCGAAGAGAGGACAGCTTCTATGATGTTTTAACAGGCCAGAGTTATGCAGTGCTGTATAGTACCAAAGCTCTATCCATGCTGAATGTCAGCTGGCTCTAACCTTGTCTTTCTCCGAGGCCAGCTTGAAGGGGTTCCCGAAGGTGTGTAGCCTGAGGGGGCCCTCCTCCACCTCTCTGAGGGGGGCTGGGTATCGTCTTCAGGTACTCTGGTAGTTACCCATCTCGGCTATCTTGATGCTGTGAATGTCATCTGAATCAGAGAGAAACAGGGGTTAAGATTATTGACAAGATAACCTTTATGGACCGCCTCTCCACTTCATTGCTAATCATGAAACCCAGCATGCAATCAATCCAACATCACCCAGAGTTAACGAATCTGAGGGGGGACCTGTCTTCGCATATGAGGCATCTACCATATGAGTCTAATAAGAGCTCGTGACCTGATATAGGCTCCATGATTTTTCAGAAGCCCAGTGAGAATTGGACTGATAGTCTAAAACAAAATTTTGTTAAAATTTCTGTATCATTGACGACTTTGCCGCCCCGATTTTTGTTGAATGGGGTGTTTTTGAATTTTGCTGAGTTTTCATATACAGATGTTCTTGTTTTGTCCTGGTTGTGACTGGCAAAAAAGGCTGATCGGAGCTTGTACCTCCAATAACAATTGACCAAATGGCCGAGCACCCGACGAGTTGGAAAGACACGACACCTACCTTCATTCATGAGTCGTCCAGACTTTGACGAAGGCAGCTGCAGGAATTGGTCCTCATCCTCTGTCGCCTGGTCTAGGAGCTCAGTGCGGGGGATGTCGAAGGCGTTCCTGAAGGTCCGAGGCCTGTGATCCCCCTCTCGTTCATTCCGAGCTGAAGCTGGGGACCTCGTGACCTGTTGTCTGAGCGGACGGTGATCGTCTCTCCCGTGACTGCGGAGCAACTGTTGGAAGTCCTTCCGCGCTGCGAGTGACGGCCACGGGGACCTGGTTTTGGGGAAACACGAGCAGCCAATGGTGCTTAGCCAAACTCAAATAATGCTCATATTTCACTTCAGAATGACAACAAGGAGCATTATGAACGTACGGGACTTTCATGTATGCTGTTCGATTCTTTAGTTTCTTTGACTATCCTCGATGTGGTCAGTGATTATTTCAATCCCTCAGACTCATACACACCTCAAGTTTATAGAAACAAATTTAATAAATAAGTCTTTTAAAATGCTGTGACAATTTTGTGTTTTCCAGTATTGCCATTAGCGCCGTATCATGGAATGGATAATTAGGAGCATGTTTGGTTATATTTAGGCAGCGCGTCCAAAACATCCAGCCGTGGTTGGCCGAAACATCCAAATGGATTACGGTTAGCTGAATGGGTACGTGGCTTGAACGGTTGTTGCTAAAACTTGTAGAAAGCAGTAGTTGAAACTCAAGGCATACAAACCCAAAGAAATATTTTGGGCCATATGCCCTTGGGCCTGATGCCTATATACTAGTCCTCAACAGAAGACTGATACCCAATGTAAACCATGTCTGTTATGTGGAAGTGTGTGGTAACCCCTGAACACCCAGTCAGCCTTGAGGATTAAACTGTACTACTACTGTAGTTTAAACTTTACCCGTTCCATTTAGCCTAAAAAAAAACTTCAGCCTCCAAGGCCAGGCTTAACTTAGGCAAGTAAAAATAAATGAACATATTGATCGTCCCTCCGCATTTCGGGACTTTAGACATTCATGTATTATTTGTTAAACTTTCACTTCAGAAGATGTTTCCAGAGGTACCAGGCGATCACCTCCAGTGCCTCACCTGCTTGACACCTATAATGGTTTTTTTTCTATTAGTTCCCCAATGCAACAATACAAGTCATCCCCGTCTAGCGTCCAGATTTTTTGTTTGCATTTAATAGGAACAGATTAATAACCATTGAACAATTTCAATTCACTGAACTGGTGTTGACCATGTCTACCGAGTCCGAAAGGAATGAAGGTTTTGTGAAATATGACTGAAATTGTCTGACTTATGCAATTACGACCAATATTCAACTTTCTGACGCCATTTTTCGTCATTTCAAATATATAGTCAGGACCAATGGGGGACCACACATTTCATGGGCATCTACCAAACTTGAACATTTACATGAAGAGCAAATTATAATTTGGAACTAAAATGGAACTGAGTAAGACCTAATGCATCAGCTTCATAGAATCTAACAACTTGAATTTGGAATGAACTTGCCAAATAGACCAACTGAATAACTTCCCGTCTCATTCGAAAATGTTGGAAGGTACGGATACGTCATACCTACAAAGTTTCATGGGAATCGGCAAACTCAGCATTACGCTAAATTATGCCCGAATAGACGTTGAATGACTCATTGACCCTGAATCTCTGGTTAAATAAGTTTCCGGACTGGATTCAGACCATAATCACTGTCAAGTTTGAGGAAAATCTTACAAACCTTGAAATTTCACCATAATTGATGCAATATTAGACAGCTCCACGTAGCCTTTGTACGTGTAAATAAATCAGTTCATCGACCTCACTTCACCATGTGCCAAACCAAGTCACCAAGCATTACGGTTCATCTGTAATTCTTGCTATCGAGCTTAAACAATGAAGATTATAAAATAGGCCAATACCCTCCTTTATAGTGAGTCGCCAAAAACTAGTCAGGTTGTGTCCACCCAACCCTGAACTACATAACAAATTTCGTCAAAATTGGCATCACCGTTTCAGAGAAAATCCTGCTAAAAGAAAGTTTGTCATTCATGCGAAAACAAAAAAGGCATATTTGCCTACTGTAATGTTGGTACGCCTGTGTACTGGGATGTAATTAATTAGTGTTACCACCGTGTCGGGATTGAGCCTCGAGTAGAGCAGATGCCATTGCAGATGTCATCACAAATCTTGCTGTTACGAACATCTAAACCTACCGTAACCTTTCACCCCACACCTAATCCCTGACCCCACCCTTAACACCAATCTCAACAGCCTCCTTAGCCCAAGTTCGTCTCCCTGCTCTCCAATGGAGTGCAAACTACTGCTACACAGTTACACTGAAAACAGTGGGTACATGCCAACGGGGATAATGCTACCCAATGCCATACCATTCCTGCTACCTCACCATAGCTACGTGACGTCGAGAGAGGGCAAATCCCTTCCACGGGCAAACTTTTATTGCGGCCACAGTGAAGGTTTTCTTTCCAGGCAAAATTGTATTTTGTGTGAATTAATGAGAAAATGAAAAATGGTAATCTCCAAGGGCTCTATTTTATTCCCACAAGGGTAGCCAGCTGGGCCCAAGCTACTTAGGAGCCTAGCCTAACTTGCAGGATTTTGTACAGGGACCACCATTAGCCTAGATCAGAAAAAAGTGCATATTGAAGGACACCTGCAATAACATGATTCGATCTTTGTGAAATGTGTTCGTATAAACCCATTCTACAGGCGTTTCATTTATTGATGATTTTCAAATGTTTCAGATCGCAAATTTTAACGTTATCGTAGTAGGACTACGTGACTGTGCTGTAGTATCGTAATACTTAGGCCTAGTACTTAACCGTATATATAGGCTTAAACGATTACGCTACGAGTACGAAACCTCTGCTCAAACCTTCGCTGCAAATTGATCGAATCCTTGGTTCAATAATCTATTCATGGATCCGAGATACGTGCTAACGACGTACGTCACAATAGCCAGAGATCACGCACAGCCGGCCACAGACGTCAATGGGTGTAAATCTCTGTACCAACTCAATGGGACTACTCGTTTTTCAAAACTTTTCAACACACTTTAGGTATAGTTCCTTCCAGTTCAATAAGCTGAAATGGTTTCATCAATATTTTGTAAATGTGCATAAATTTGCAACACGCGCAGTACAAAAAGTGAGTGAATCCGACATTAAAAGTTTCGGCTAAGCCCTTCAGTGTGCAATAAATAACGTTAGGCCACACTGCGTACACGAGCTGAACGTAACGCGAATCATGAATGTTTTTGATTTTTTCTGTACTTCACATCTCACTATAAGTAGAAGGAGTATTCCATGATTATTCGTAGAAGGAGAAATATCAACCACTTCAAGTGCAAGTTGACTGCGCGAATGGGCTCGCTCCGGCTTTGTACGTACGGGCGGTACGGTATATGCAGTCGGTACGTACCTTCGACCAAGCTACAGGGATGCGGGTGCGAGGTCAGAAGAACTCAATAGTGCCGCGTTTCTTTCGGAACTCGTAATACTGTATAGACATATCTACCAGGTAGAGCGGACAAAAACCGAGGGGGTTTGTTATTGCGTCACATAACCTTTGGAAACCCGTTTTTTTTACCGTTTTTGTATGACTCTATTGGTATACCAAAGTCACCACTTCGAAAGGACGACAACATTAAATTGCGAGGTCAGATCTCCGAGTGAATTATGGAAGAAAATGAAAAGGATGGATCTCATGGGAAAGGAAAAGATATGTCAACTTTCCATGAATCAAACATTAAGCTTACCTCAGATAAATGACATGTAAATTGTGAAATGTCATGGAGAAGCACTTTGTGAGAAAACATTTAGAAGCAATTTGAGAACAGTCCAAGCCTCTTCATAGCAGAAATGCATTTTGTGATTTTTAAACAAAATAGTGCCTTATTCCTCTTTAAAAACCTTTGACCTTGACTTTCACAAGGTCAAAGTTGTCCCAGGGGTCAATGAACATTGTTTCCAAGTTCGGTCCACATTCTTCATCAAAGTATGACCGTTTAGGGGCCTATGATATTTCTTTGCACCAGATGTCACTGTTTTAACTCCTTTAATGGCATGATGACGTTCCATCAAAAATCTGTGAACAATCTGAAATGAGCGCTACCCAATGAACATTATGACTGAGATTCAATGGGACAATCTACTGATTTGTAGGAGAAGATACAGTTTGTATGTTGTTGAACAGAATGGCCAAGTGTATGCTTATGACCTTTGACCTTGACCGTTCACAAGTTCAGAAATGTCCTCGTGGTCAATGATCATTATGTCATTTGCGTCAACATCAATCAAAGATGATCGATGGCAGCCAAAAGTCAAAAAAAAAAAGCCAAAAGTCACTTGTGGACACACAGGAAAGTAGATAGAGGGACATGGCATCACAAAAGCTCAACCAGCATAGCTGGTTTGAGCTAAAAAAACAGGTTGAATTACATACTTGAAAAGAGTCAGTTTTACCAGATGGACGATAAAGCCTATGAAATAAGCGTTCGTGGTTGTAAGTGCGCATGCTTACCACTGGGTAGTTCGGGGGAATAGACAAGATTCCCCAATAGCAATATGTCACGGCTCTTATTTTTAAACTGTCAACACTATGTGAAACGCAACCAATTCATCCCATGTATTAGATGTTATTGTTGATAGGTATGGGGGGAAATTTGCAAAGTTTTGTATTAGCAGGAACTGTAATGTTGCCAGCAGGGAGTTTCGAAAGACCTTTCTGCACACTGTACGTCAAACGTCGAATGCTGTCGTTCCCTCATGACCTTTGACAAAAATATCATTATCATCCATTTTACCTGTTAACTCCAACGGGATTTTTACCCAGCAAGTGTGCCAACCAGGAAAATGCTCTTTGTTGGCTGTGAGAACCTTTACTAGGACACAATGAATATGTACGAGAATGAGCAGGTATATAACAAGGCCAAGGTACATGCAAATTAGCTACCGCTTGAAGGCGAGTAAGAAATCAGTCAAATTGAGGCATACAAAGGGGCGGGAGGGAAAAACGCCATCATTTTGAAATTTATGGAAAATTTAAGAATTAACTCGGAACCTTGTTTTTAATGAAAATTTAGGGGAAAGGGGAGTTATGGTGTGAAAACGTATTAGGAGTAAGGATGTGGTCATTTTTCCATATCCACTGTATCATACTTCAGACTGTTGCAATAATGTAACTGCACGGGAACATGCACATAAGACCACTTTGCAATCGCAGGTGCAGTGCACTGTGGATAGGTTTTGATGCATGCTGGGGTTCTTCAGCACTGTCAGTAGCCATGTTGTGTGGAAAAAACTTTGTAACTTGTAGTATATTCCTAATTCTCTGTGCAAGTCCTAGAGATTTATTATGTTGTCCCCGATAAGTTTTTACAGCTTCATCATTACAAATCCGACTGCAATGTGCTATTTCTCGCCAGGAAATCAATTTTATATACTATCCGCTGAATTCCTAATTTACCCTTCCACAGATTGCCTACTTTGCCCCCTGAGCTAGACCACAATGCATTGCCAGAGGCTATTTTGAGAAAAGTTTCATCGCAGTGCTTCGGATTGATACACACTATGCTGAAACATTTGGTGGGGGGGGGGGGGGGGTGGGGGGGTGGGGGGGGGGTAGCGACGCCAATCATAGGCGGAAATGAAAGGGGGGTATATATTCTTATGATGGTATGGCGCACATTTTGGAAACAATAATTCAAGTTTGACAAGATACTTTCCGTTCGTACAATCACTTCATTTAGGAAGCTTGGTGTTCTTGAAGCCCCCCCCACCACAAACACCCTGTAAATTAGAACTCACAATTGATTCCTATCAAGTGTACCAATACATCCATTTACAGTCAACAGGCTACTCTTCTTCTCCAATCCGTGCACTACAATTCCTCCCCACCCCCCCCTCCCCCCTTTCAATGAGAGGTCCACGCTCTGAACGCAGTGACGCAGTGCCGTCTCGCCTCTGGTCAGCAAATTCTCCACCTAATTGGGGGGGGATTCCACAGTACTTCCCTTTTTCCACCACCCTCCCAGGATAATGCCAACACTGGCAATTGGGAGGCTATATACATGCTCAGTGTAAACATGGACAACCTGAACAATTGTCAGCGCTGCTCCAGATCGTTAATTTGATTGAGTTGAGAATGAAATAATTTCCTTGCCCATGCTCCTAGCGCACATCCCACATAATGACAACCGTCATAACTACTAAAGTTCTAGACATAGATTTGTTTGGTACCAGAGGATTTGGCAGGGGCGAAATGAGGGAACCAAAGACAGGGACTACTTTTCAAAGAATAGCCCCTGGTTTGTGTTCTGGCATGGGACCAGGGGTTACTTTGATAGAATCAGGGGCATAGATCACTTTTCATGTTCTGAATTGAGGCCTAATTAAAATTTGTAAGTAAACCCCAGAGCTTATAAAACCTGACTCCCATGATTATACATACACTGCTCGCAGACTTGAACTAGTGCCACGCTGCATCTTGTGATCAACGTTCACTCAGGGGCTATTTCTCTTTCCCCCCCCAAAAAAAATTGCCCCCTGGTCCCATTCGAATTACATTGGGCCCATGGGTTTCTTGATGCATTTCAAGGAAGAAGCTAATATACCCCTGGGCTCCCGCTTACGGATCCTGGATTTGTTTGGTATTCTCTTTGCAATACATGGGAAACAAACCACCAGGAGGCAATTTTCTTTCTCGCAGCTTCCGGAGAAAGCCAAATATCAGTTAGGAAATACATGTCAGCTCACATTAGTTCTGCTTCATTATGGCCTGCTTGAACCACTTCAACAGACAGAGCAGGGTGGAGTGTATCTCATTGTTATATATTCCGCTTGCAGGAAGGGGATTAGTAGAAGTAATTGACTTCCCCTCTGTATTATGTGATTACAGTTTGCGAGAAGTTTTTCCAATTCCCCCCATCCCACCTCTCTTGAATTGTCCTTATTGATCTCACCATGGATTATAGTTGGGATCTAGCACAGTGGATACATGGCATTCATCACGCACTGCTACAACATTCAAGAGGTAACATTTTTTCTTCTATTGTTGCATGGCCTAACAAGAACGAAAACCATGGGTATCAGACTCTTCAAAACGGGTCTATTATTAAAAGGAGAGTTAGAATCACCCTCATACTTAAAATTGCCCTTATTGATCCCAACCATGATTATAGTGGTCAAGAGCAATGGATATAAGAAATCAATCAGGATAGTTCTGTCATGCTTCGAGTTGTGGACTGTGTGGAAGGTTCTGTGAATGAACGCCGCCAGCATTCAGCCTCCGCCTTCTCACTGCTCCTGGAGTGTCTTATGGACAGGCAGTTCTACACTTGTATCAGATTCTCACTGCCTCTCCCACCCTCTCACCCAGTTCCCACATACCTCGTTGACCCGAATACCGTTCTTCTCCGCGTCCGACTTTCGGTTCCTGGCGACGAGGCGGCAAACGTTCATTTCAGCCTCTCCTTGGACTGGTGCTTGAGCTTCTTGAGGTGTGATACGCTGTAGCTGTACAGTTCTCCATACCGTCCGGGGATTCAGATTTGGAGCACCGATCCTACGCAGCGCCACTCGCAGTGGCTGTGAAACAAAACGAAAACTGAACATTTGAAGTTCCATTCAGCCTTGAAATTATTCGAGAAAATAAGCATCGATGATGATTGAAAAGAATGCCATTCATTTGATACAGAATCTACAAGAATACTCCAGTCAAATCACAGCACTCAAATTATTCTATCTGGAGAGAAAATGGTTGGAATCAGTCTCAAATTTTCCAAAAAAGCTGGCTGGTCGTAACAAATGTATTTGTTCGCCACAGGGACCTATTCCACAAAATTACGAATTTTGACCTTATACGATCGTTTTCAATTGTAGTTTTTACATCAGTTCAAGACAATGACTACTACAGTATGGGTAGCTTAGTTGCTGAATGAGGACATGAATATGTGAAGCTCTGTGAAATGGCCTTGCGGTGCCTACTTTTTAAAACCGACACGGTGTACCCACTTGGTATTGCGGTAAATGAATTTATACTTTCGTGCGAGAACTAGAAACATGGGTGTGAATCTGGAACATTTTTGACCAGGCATCACAAACCAAGTACGCATGCCTCGGCTGCACAATAGGACGTCACGGATCATATTGCTAGTGCTTGATGATAGACGTGTTTGAAGATTTTGATAGAACACCACATTCCTCCCCTCTGTCCCTGTCATGAAGAAGTGCAGTCACACATCCAGCAAGCCCATTGAATAATGCACACATTCAAAAAATTGAAGGAATATGCAAATACAACCTTGAAGTTGTTTCCCCCAGTACTAATTGCTGGAACTGATTATCGGTATTGGCCAATCCATATATACTATTTTTATTTCGCTGCATAACATGTCACTATTGTTTTAGCCTGAGTGATTGCACCAATGAACCATACCAAAAAGGTTCATGTTTCTAGCGCCACAAACAAAGCCCTTGCGCCGCCTGGCTCACACATAGCCATCCTGTAAGCCAAAGCACTAAAACAACCAACATAGCCATCCGAGTCAGACCAAATGTACTAACAAGGTGGAAAAACTGGTCATTTATTGAATTATTACATGAATGTCAAGATCCAATTAGTTCTGCTTGTACATGGCCTGCTGAACTTGCCTTCAAACAGACTAAGAAAGAAGAGGGTTGAGTTGTATCTTCATGTTATATTCTCGGGCAGGAATGGGGATTCGTAGAATGATTGACTATCCCCTCTGTATCTGTATTTACAGTGACGAGAAGTTTTTCAAGCCCCTCCTGAACATCGTCTCTTGAATATACCAAGATTAAGTTGGATCAAGCTCATTGATAATAAATGGCTTCCCACAAGCACCTGGCGACACAGTAAAGAAGGTAAACAGTTGTTCTTTTCGTTTGCATGGCCCTGACGTATGGAAACACACTGGGTATCAGCTCTTTGAACAGTTTTTTTCACATCAATAAATTGATTCCCATGATATTTCTTCATGAACTATTCCACATTATGACTGAATTTTAACCTCAGCTAAATGAAATTGATGGGCTAGTTCATTTGTCTGGAAGGTTCGTCCTGTTTTGACTTCAGGGGCACAACACTTGGTGGCTCTTGTCTAGTTCAGAGATCAAGTCCCGTAGGTTTAGTACTAACTCTTTCCCCCATTGTAGAGGGTAATCAAATGTCACTTTTCACTACAGCGGCTAAAGGATTGGAGCTTGGCCCATGGCGCATTAGGTGGGTTCCAGCATGAGACAATGCTTACAAGGCTTAAACATGGCTCTCTATAAGCTTTCTGGTTACCACCCCAAGGAATGCCACATATAAACATACATATTGGTGCTTGAACCCGCTCACATCTTATTACCCTATCATGAGAACCAGGAATGCACTCCCACAGTCTAGTGTTAATTTTGCTCCAGTCATTCCAGCATAAGTTATCCCTACAGGTTCCCACTTATCGCCTGGGTGCAGCTTTGAAGTTGCTTCCCCCCCCTACAATGCACTCCCACATTGTACCGCCCCTGGTAATGACTACCAGGGATTGCACCATTCCTGAATTGGGCCTTACCTGTTTTCCTACTCTTTCCATACTTAGTCAGCGACCATGCATAAACAATGACAGTAAGGTTACATTTCATGTCCGTTGGTATGACCCAACAAGAAGTCAAAAACCCCAGGCATCGGCTGTAATGCACATGTCAATTGCATGGTGCAGCCCCTGGTCTTCTATTCAGATGTTATTACCCTCCAATCATGCATCCATACACAAAATGTGGATAGTTGAACCATCTCTTTCCCTCCTAAATATCAGATTCGTGAATTTTCACTTGGTATGAATAGAAATAATTAAGGAATAGCTGTCCCTACTAGTAGGGTCATTTGCAGAAATTGTTAAGTCATCTACTGTTCAGGAATTATATGGACCCACCTTCGACAAGGATTCCCCTGTTTCGTGGTACAGGTGGTGCGATATATGTATATGCTCCACTTAAAGGAAATTCCAGCCAAATTCATACTCTTCTTACTGTTTATAAATGTTGAAGCGATAAAATAATCATTCAATTCACTTGTTCAGGTTTAAGCATGTTTCGGTTGGAAAGATATGGCTTCCGCTTCCTCAAATTTCATATTCTTTGCTGATTTGGGAAAACTTTTTATGATGTCATACCACCAATTATAAGGGAAAATACTCTCTTGCATTCTTCTCTCTTCAAAATTGGTAGATATGGACGTCATCAAATGTCCAATTTGCAAAATTGCCAACTACGCAGTGATAAATTATTAATCTTCCAAAATTCATAACTTATAACCGAACTTTCTATGAACATTAACAAAGTTTGATTGGCCATAATTTTAAATGCACAATCATAATGACATTTAAATATTTTTTGATGGACTTGTCCTTTAAAAGAACAGGTACATTAGAACATGAATTGACCTGACCTACTACCTGTGCATAATAATTGGTACGCTCCCTGAGATTCTTTGTCAAAGCCTGCGCCACTTGATGCTGGCTGGGTTTTCAGTTTGTGGACCTTGACGATCATCGAGTAGTGGCAGGAGCACCGGATATTGTACGGCTTATCACGAGGTGACACAGCTCAGGTTGGAACTGGCCTTCAGGTACCGAAGGGGTTGGCCCCAGCTCGTTACGGTCTTACCGCTGCTACTAACAAACACCTGACCATAGTAGAGAAGAAGATAGTCAAGAAATCAAGAAGGTGGCAACACCTGACAGTAGTCAGAGAGAATAATAATGAGAAATTGCGAGGAGTGGCAACACCTGGAAGACAGCATGGGAGAATATATCGAAGTATTCAAGGAGGTGGATTAGCTCAGATCGTAGAGCTCCAGACTGCAAAACCATTGATTGCGAGTTCGAAGCCCACTTCCTGCAGTACTGTTAAACATGGCATGTGTATCCTGTAATGTCCCCAGCCACCCATTGTTATACATGGGGGACCTGAAAGTATTTGTATGAGTTCGAGCGCTGTATGTGGCTGTCCCCAGGGGGGCAGATATAGTGATGAACTGAAATGGTGCTTCGGAGTGAAACAAGTCAGAATGCATGCTGTCTCTAGTATGGGATTGACAAGTCCACTGACTTGATCCGGGTAATATCTGTGAAAGAATCCACTTTGGACATGTGAAAGGCACTATTAAACACTGGATTTATTCTTTATCAGGAGTGGCACGGCTAGCCTGGTTTCGAGGCATAAGTGACACAGCTCAGTTGGACTGGCCTTAGGTAGCCACTGCTGGAGTGTGGCCCAGCTGCTTGGAGGATTGTTACGCACATGCATGAGGGAAGTTGGAACCAAGTGGCAGAGGAATAAGAATGATGTTAAATGAGTAAGTGAGGATTGACGACAGCAAGTTTGCATTGTCAAGGTCGATACTGGCTTCATGGTACACTGTATCTGTCATACATCTGCATGTAGTGCTTCTCGTTAGGAGCAGTGACATGAATAATCAATTAACCTTTGTACCCTTAGGGAAAAATATAAAAAAGTAATCTGTTAGGACCATCACCTCCATCCCCCGTTTTGCATCCGCTCTCGAGGATATAACCTGTTGTGAGGGGTGCAGGCTCTAGTTCTTATTGTCAAATGTCAGATTGTCCAGGACCAAGGGCTCGTTATCAGAGCAGGTGCACTCAAATGGGGTGCGAGTCCCTCGGTGGCTAAAAATCATAGAGAAAACACTGTACACACATTTCTATTGAAGGGAATCAAAGACGGCAATGAGAACGCCATGCTCATTATGGAACCTCATGTTTCATCAGGCTGCCCTCACAGAACATTCAAAACATGTCGCCCCTTTTGTTTACCATCATGATCCGTCCCCTAGTGCGCCTCCCCCGATGCCATTTAGAAACATGTTCCAACACGTAATAGGGAGAATGAAGGCTTGCAACTATTTCAGGCATGTGCTATCTCGAAAAGAGAAGCCTGAGCATTTATATATTTTGAAATGACTATGAGCAGAACTGGTGTATAAGCGAAACCCTAATGTTCTGATTCTGTAGTTCCGCCCAAAAGCCCCTGGTTCCCCCTTGAGAGAAGGGGGAATAGGGATGGTCGGGACCATTCTGAAAACTAAGCTCTTTAGTAGTAGCCCATAATAAGGAATTTACGCTGGCCCACAGGTCAGGTTGAAGTCGCTGGACCATTCTAACAGAAGCGCAACTATCGATTTGCATGTGGCATACAGCAAATTTTTTACAGACGCTACCAGCTCCGAGATCACTAGATATACTTCCAGGACCTTCCCACAGAGTGTGAGTCTGCATTTCTATGGATAGAAAGTTTTTCTGTTCTAATTTGATGTGGGACCCACTTCCTATAGATTATCACCGGATAGCGGCACACCAGAATCTGGCCCACAGGTCAGATTGGTGTCGCTGGAGTGCGAGACTGCATTTGTGTGGATAGAAAGTTTTCACCGTTAGGCACACCAAAATCTGTGCCAAAACCTGCTGTTTGCAAGAATCAGCTTTGACCAAATCAGCAACATAATCTATGCATCGAAATCTTTCAGAAACAATGAAATGAAACTAAAAACTTGTGTAGTCTCTGATATTCTGATGGCCCAGACATATTTAGCCCTGATTTCAACAAATGTATTGGCTTTAATGCATAGGACCAATTTTGCTTCGATGACGCCAGTAACCGTTTTCTATTCTTTCGCTGGAGGCAAGAGGAGATCCATCATAACACAGAATGATGGGTGTGCGTGGGTGTGTGTGTGTGTGAAGATCCTTGTGAGCGCTTTATATATCCAGAAAATGCAAACATCGATGAAGTTCAAACTAGAGGTCGGTTATGTTTATGCGTTTATGGGGTCAGGTTCTGAGGTCACCCAAGGGGTACAGAGGGTCATGGTGAAAAAAACTTTTAATTATGAAAACTGCAAAAAAAATTATGTAGGGAACTCATGCTTGGCACGAAGGATTGCCATTTGGAGTAGATGATCTTGTTTAGGTTTTAAAATGGAGGAATGATTGAATTTCAATCTATTGTTTCCTAAGCAGCAAACAAAGCTAATCCACAAGACATTGGGGGTTGCTGATTTATTTCCGGTATGGCACATTGACGGGTCACATTCTCAAACAGGTTGTTTGAAGCCAGGACTCCAATCCATTTCTCAGCGTTCAGGAATGAACTTCAATCAAATTTTTGAGCTGGTTCAGAAATCATGTTTACATAGATGAAGGAAACATTGGTCCAAGTATAGATATAATATCCACAATTAAGATAGCTCTACCATCAAAACAGCAATTGATCTTGCATCAAGACTCCAGGCCCAGCGCCCATTCTTTACTTGAAACACCGACATGGGACAGACCAGATGCTATTTCTTATCAATCAAAACAAGCATAACAACGATTACACAAGCCTAGAGTTGCCAAACAAAAATGATACAGCACGACCACAATTTCCTGTACCCTTCATAGTACCAATAATCATATTCTTGCCGGATAGTAGCAAAACAACATTCCTCTGCAACCCCACTATCTCCTTATTAGTTTTTTTTTTAAAGAAAGTACAAACAGTGGGCAGCAATTTTCAAATATTTTAACTCCTGACATTGCATGAACATTTTCTGTTGATAATAATTCAACACAGCATCAGAAGGAATATTGATTCCAATAGGATCTATGATTTCTCCTATCTACAAATTGGCATGATTTTCCATTACACATATCATACTGCCTAATAGCAGCATAGCTCACATGGGCCTATTGTGTGTGAAGCTGCAAGCACAGGTTTTTGCACTCTTGCTGCAGTAAGACCTATTGTGTGCAAGTTTTGCAGAAGATTGGGTCAGGGCAAGGTCACTCTCTTCTGATTTGAGATCACAACTAACAGACTGACACACGGAAGACAAAAATGTATTGCGTACATTCAGGGTTCAATTTAACTGGGTTAGCATAGCAATTTGCTAGCCAAATTGGCATGATTGCTAATCATATCCACAATTGATTAGCATTTCTGTGAATAGGCAACAAACACTAAGGCTTGGGAAGTCAGCCATTTTTGAAGAGTGCTAATGGAAAACGAATCACTAAATTGAACCCTGCGTGCATTGGTCCATAAGCCTACTAAAGGCTGGCTGCGGGTCCGTGAGTAGAGGGGCATCAAAACAGGCCATCAGGTAATACGAGCTAGGCATGTGCTGTAAGCAGACAGAAACTATCAAACACATTCATATGGTACGAGGACAGTCAAGTATTTCTTGCGGGTATTGAAGCCACAAAATTACATGAATTTTTCATTCATAGCGCCAATTGAGCTGAAATTTGGCCTACTGCTAGTGACAGAGCCACAGCTGGCACCCCTGGAAATATCCGAATTGAGTTATGTCGGAGGAAGCACGGTTGCTGCACCGATGCGATTAACAGGATGTGCTACTGTCTATGGTAGTTCATGTGCAATAACAGATATGTGACATGTTGTTAGCGCTAAGAACTGGCAATGCAGTGGGGTGGTTGGATCTCTCAGTCTGCAACAGTGAACCAGTACGCAGCCTACTAAATGGTGAATATGTCGGAGATGCACTAAAAAATTCAGGTAGCAGTTTTGAATCAATCAAGCTAGGGGGAATATAAGCAAACTCCAGCAAATTTCCAATTTTTATGGTTGCCGATATCAGCTGTAAGGCTAATAAGGGAGGTTATCGTAATTGGCCTGACACTAGTCATCAAGGCGCAGCTACAACGGGGAGGGGTTGTGCCCCTAACTTTTAGGAGGGTTGTCCATATCTTCTTCACACACAAAAATTGATCATTGACTGGCATTAGACTCCACAATTTCTCTGGATTAATAGTTCTGCTGCTCTCATGGCCAGTGAACTATCGTCATAATCGAGTTAGTACCAGAATGTGAGATCACGATAGTTCTTGCTTTATCATGGCCTGCTGAACTCCTTCAACAGCTAAGGGGCAGGGTGGAGTTGTATCCTCATTGTTATATCCTCTTGTTGTAAGGGGATTAGCAGAAGGATTGACTAATCCCCTTTAAATTAAACATGGATGAATAATGCCTGCAAATCATTGTAATTAATTTTTTTTTGCATAATTAAATCATAATTGGTCCATGTTGTTCACGTTTACTACTTCAATTTCCATACACCGAAAAGGACTTGCTACATCCAAGCACAGGAATATAGCACAGAGGCCTACTTAGTCTGCTGACCACTAAGGGTGAAATTATTGCGAGGGAAATGTCAGGAGCAATATGTAGAGCCAAGAATATAAATGCTTAGATCAATTCTGTTTATTATGCATGATGCTCTATTGGTCTCGGCAGAACTGGAAAAGATGCCCCGTCCCCGAATAATGCACTTGTAAATTGTCTATCCGCCAGTTGTGTGCCCCGTATACGCGTTGGGGGACCTCGTGCAGGCAGAGTCGGTCATGTCAAAGGTGGGTCATATAATTCTTGTACACTGACGCACGCGATAGGGCGACCCCTATCAATAGATTGACTTACACATTCCTTCAAATACCCACTAGCAGACCATCTTCTCATTTTTTTTTCCACATACCCTGGGTAAAAGAATAATCTGAGAGTCGGATTTGAGACTGACCAGTGACCATGCGAGAACGTGATCCCATGTGGTCTCTTTGATTTTTTGTTATTGCGCCACATTGACGGACCATCCCCGGTATGGGGGCTGCATCATGCCTGTGCAAAAATGACAGATTATTATTACTAGTCCACAGAGATGTTCAACACTTTAGGAGGTCGCCTGAATGAATGGAAGGCTCTTCTCAAAACTTACCAGGTTTGGGTGCATTAATATCCGGCCAGAATGACTCGGCACGGCAGTGGCCAACGGGCAACCCCGTCTTTGAGTTTGGCCGGACGTAGATCAGGCGCCGACAGCTGTGCCAGCTGGTGTCCTGTGGGATGGGCGATGCGGTGTTCAATCTGGGTTGCCAGGTATGGACAACTTGTCATTTTCTATAATACCAAGAAAATATTAAAATCGTAGAAGATCTCACAATTCACTTACACAAAAATGCCAAAGGGAAAAATGGATGAAATAATGATATTAACATGTGGAGGATAACCTAAGTGATAATAAGGCACAGCCCCTTCTTCTCTGGAGCAAACAGAAGTATTTTCCACATCTCCTGCTTTCTGCCTTCAGTCTCACAGGTATAGGTATAGTTAGGGCTCGGACAAATGCGTCGATCGCGGTTTTTGCGGGGCAAATTGCGCTTTTTGCAAATAATTGCGTTTTTTGGTAAATTGGGGTTTTAAAAAAAAAAATCTAAAACGATCGAATTGGTGTTGAATAAGTCGAAGGATGGGCCAGTTCAAAGCAGTAATTGTTGTTGGTATTATTTTTTCTGCTAAATAGAACAACTTAAAAGAGTATTATTTCTTTCATGTTTTTATCTCATAGTTTAGCAAACAAATGGCCTAATGTGGCGGCTGGTTTGCCATGATAATTCTTACGAATCCGATCACGTTTTTTTGGCGATTAGGATCGCGCTTTTTTTTGTGTTTTTTACTAAGTGCGATGCATTTTTTTGGTCCTCAAAATCGCACACTTGTCCGAGCCCTAGGTATAGTATCTTATGTGTGGGTTAGTCTCATCAGTCTACACATCCCCTGAGGCTGACAGGCTTGCAGTACCCTTGGGCTTAGCTTAGTCGTCGAGGATGGTTTACCCTTCCCCCGTCCTCTTGGTCGAGCTAGAACTACCCTGTGAGTTTGTGGTTTTTGGCGCTCCTCGTCCAGCAGAGGCGACCGAGCCCTGTCCAATCCCCAGTGATGCCTGGGTCGGGTCAAAAGAGGCTGTTCCCTTCCCCCACAGTGGCAGAGTTTTTGGTGCGTCTCCCCTCTCGGCGCTTCCTCTGCGCTCTCTACCTTTTTACCTTTTTTTGTGCCTTCCAGATTCTTTTCTGTGGACTCTTCCTGCCCCCACTTTTACATGGACTTTCGGGTCCTGTGCTAGACCCATTAAGCGTAGCTTTGTGGTATTGGGTTATCTTTTATTTGTCTGGTCTTCGTCTGTGGTTTCATTTGCTCCCCCAATGCCCCCTGCCCCCTCCCCTCAGTAATCATCACTTACCTGTGTACTTTTGACAATGTTTTCGCACAATGTATGCTGTTACTCTCGAGTGAAGTACAAACAAATGATTCTGGCAAGAGACCTACATATCATGATTAGAGCCTAACGTATTCCATGCAGAACCAAATTCCCTTATTTTTTCCAGAGTGAAACCAGAGATTCCAGGAGAAATCAGTCAAATCTAACGTTTCAAAACATGATATAATAAACCCAAACCTCACAGGCAGAGCATTAGTTAGACTAGTTAGTGTTCAGAGTCAAACGTTTTCCCCTCTGGATATTCCTTGTATTTCTCTATTTCCCGAGTTTGACTGTCTGAAAATGTGGAAGTCACTTCCTAAGTCCTCCATGATTCCAGAATCCAGACTGGGAGCCTCGAGCAAGTGATAATTTTTAAATTATCATATCATGTCCAGGGTTGAAATTAGTAAGAAGGTCTCAGACACTGTTGTAAGAAGCCTATTCTTCCATAAATTGTGTGGAACGCCAAGGAAAAGACAATTTTGTCATAAAAGTGACAGTGGTTTGTTAATTTCTGTGCTGGACCCCAAAATGTCAAGAGTCAGCGCTAACTGATTACTCCTGATACGTAAGTATGGTCTCAATTTATCGCTGCGAGAATGTATCACAAGTCCAGTCTATGTGGGATTTGTAAAAGCAGGACTCCCTATGACATTCATCATTATTATATGTGTCAGATTCTCGAGGTTGCTCTTACGTTTTCGAGAGAGAGAGATCCTACTAATGAGCAAGCGCAAAGTCCCTTTGTTCGGGCAGATTAAAAGCTATTTTTGGTTGAGAACAAACGTCACTAAGTGAGTGCAACAAGAGCTACATTATTCCTTGCTATTTGTACCACCATACCTAGTGAGGATTCAACTGATATTTACTCTATTGGAGATTCTCATTTAGTATGAGATCAATCGGACCATGCGTCATCCCCTTATCCTGTTTACGAGCTAATTTCGATGAAATCAAGTTCCGACCAACCCTTCATGAATTACAATGCGATGAGATGTATTACACGCTTACATATACTATGCCTCCCACCCAGTCAAGTTTTGTCAAATTTGACTTACGATTGCGGAGATATCAACATTCGCTGTGAGCCCCACTCACTTAGGAATATTAATGAATCGGCACCAAAAACAATAGGGACCATCTGCAGACCATGGGTGATCTACCACCCAAGTATGAAATCAATCGGGCCTTGCGTCTCCCAGTTATCGTGTTCACAAGCCAAAATTAGGCGAATGATATTTAGGCTCTGTCCCTATGAATATTGTGAGCTACATGGGAGTGTACCCAACGCATACACCTTACCTCTTGCCAATCAAACTAAACCAAGTTTGAGCCAATCGGCCATACAGTGTGGAGATATTGATATTTGAAGTTCCCATCTCAATTTTGCTTTTAAGCCTTGCCCACTCATGAATATCAATGAGTCAAGCACCAAAAACAATAGGGACCATCTGCAGACCATGGGTGATCTACCACCCAAGTATGAAATCAATCGGACCTTGCGTCTTCCACTTATTGTGTTTTACACGAAAGCGTAACACAGCAACACAAATTACGATTTAAGCTCCGCCCCCACGAATATTAATGACTTGCATCAAAGTGTACCCTACATATAAACCTGATCTCATGCCAATACACTGACAAGTTGGAGCCAAAGTCAATGTACGTTGTGGGCATATTTACATTTTTGGAAATTTCCCCTAAGCGCCGCCCACTCATGAATATTATTGAGATCAGCACACAAAACAATAGGAATCATCTACCCCTCATGGGAGATCTACCACCCAAGTATGAAATCAATCTGATCTTGCGTCTTCCACTTATCGTGTTTACAAGAAGTGTCACAGACACACACACCTGCACATACCACATGCATGACTGCATAGATTTCTTGGCTTCGGCGCCAAGGATCAAAAATGTCGATCCCCATTAAGTTCTGCTCACATGCCCGGTGAACTCGCTTCAACAGACTAAGAGCAGGTGAGTGTATCTCAATTATATTCTCCTCGTGCTGAGAAAAACCGGCAAGAGGGTACCATCCCTGGATGGAAAGAGCAAGAGGATCATGCCGGCCCACATTAATCCTTACAAACCTATGCTTAAATATGCATACATAATTCCCCTTCTGCCTAGAGTATTCTCCTGAAAAAGAGATCATCTTAACATCACGCCATTTAGTTACTATCCACTCATCCTCTGTAATTGTCTTGCATCTGGGTAAATTGAATTAATTTTGTAACTCAATTATATATACTTATATTATACATACTTATATACGGGACACCTTTGACATGGGACAGTTTAATCATGGGACAGGTAAATCTGAAACTAAGTAAGGGAGGAGTTGAGGGGTCTGAGAGGATCAATTTCAACCTTCTTGGTACAACCAACAGGTAACGGCACCAGTTTGCTATATGTTGGTTGTTGCCAGGTTAACCAAACAAAGCCTCCGCTTGGTCAAAACTCAGAACAAATGTCTGGTAACTAAACATAGCAAGGTCCTTTAAAGTGGAAATTTGGCTATTGGTAGAAACCCACGCTGCCCACAAGAACATGAAGCCGCTTTTTTCAAGCAGTTGCCATGGCAACAGAAATTTGAACAATCAGGTTTTTACCCCCTAACTTCACGCCCACTGTACCAAAATTGGGAAAACTCAGTTTATGGTTTTGTAGCTGCAGTCTTTCTTCATCTCCTGCCAAATTTGGTGCCTGTGCTATGTTCAGTTATGCTATTTTACACATTTCTAAACGTTACATCATACATTTTTTTCACCCAGCATGCAAGTGTCAACATACAAAGTTGCAATTTTAATAGAAATGTTGCTCAGTAACTACTTGGGTTCATTTAGTTCTGAAATACAGTTTGTAAGGAGCAGCTAAAGGGACTTTAAAAGAAGTGTTATTTGTGACAGCAAGATGACATTTGAGAAAGAAAATAGAACATTCGAGGGGAATTTGTGTAGGTACCCAGTTCCACAATATTTTGGAAGGGTAATTGAACTTGTTTAATACGCAACTTAATCTAATGATAGCATTAATTTTTCAGTGCAGTTCATGGAAGATTACAAATAACCAAAACTGATATTTTTCCCAAGTCTTTGAACCCCTCAGCCCAACCCCCCCTCCCTTAAGTCTGAAATGCAGACCGGCTTTGTACATAAACTGAGTAAATGGAGACAGCATCTGTCAACCTACCATTGTCCATCCCCTTGGTGCCGTTCAGAAATGGCCGTTGTGGAGATAGCCGTAGCGGTCATATCTGTATCCATGGTGATCGGGGACGGCCTGCCTCCCTGTTACCTGTTGAGGATAAAGAAGTTGTATGAGTCAGCTCCCAAAATGAAACTGAGCAAGCCGGAGAGGCTAAAAAGACATTATTACTTCCTGACGTTAGGATATGACAGAGTCCACAGTAAGATTACAGGAAATGGACACACATCCTTCTGGTAATAAAATTACAGCTTTAGGACATCCTGAATAAAGGAGAATCTAGTATTGCACATCTCAGTTTATCGTGGGTGCTAAAACAAATCAAATCCACCTATAAACAGAGTGCCGTGTTGGCGTCCCGCAAGAATACAGCTAGATATGGCAATACCACAACTGCAGACAATTCGGATTGCTAACCCTCTGAGAACCCCACCTGGACTGAAACCTAGTGATAAAGTTCAGCATCATTATGCACCTGACAGTCATGAGACATACTACGGCCTGACAGCCAAGTCAAGTTCAGCCTCAAGGCCAATTGTTTCTGGCCTGTGGAGTGCTTGAATGCTAGGTCTACTGTTCAGCTTCCTTCATCGTTGCCAGAGAAGGCTGTGAAGTGGCTATCTGGCCCCCGGACAGAGACGGGTTGGACACATGACATTGACAGGTACATGTTATTACAGTACTTCTAAATCGTCATGCACGAGAATGGCATTGAGGTCTCCCCCGATAACTGGCATGGTCAGTTCAGTGGGGGGAGGGGGGGGGGGGGGTGAGAGGTCATTGACTCACATTCACATCACTTTCTCTAGATGATGAGTCCCAAAAATGACTTGGAGTGCTCATTTCACTTAGATGTGCAGAAGATAATGGAAATTGCTGAACTACTAGGGGTCTTTCCAAGATTGTGGAGTCATTCAAGTGACTGAGTGATACATCAATGTGAAAGAAGATGAATATATATGACCCACCTTCGACAGTGACTCACCGTGTCCGGGTGGAGAGGGTGCGTCATACCAAATTGACCAATGGTAAAGCAGTAGCAGTCCTCCCATTCAGTCACTCTTATGGCAAACATTGGAACCCCAGGCCAGTGTTCATGCTAAGGAATTAATTTCTCTTTGGAGCTTTGAGGGAAGATTTCCGAAATTTGGGATAGTTCATTCCACATTATGTTGGGTGTATTATATCTGTTACAGTTGCAGCAAAAATCTGGGTGAGAATTTCCTTACACAACGTTTCCCCCTGCAGGATTTCATGAAATCCAAAGTTCGGTCCATAATGCAGACAAATTGGGGAGAAATCCCTATTGCATTAACCTCAGACGCCACAGTTGCACAACACGTAATTGTGTTATCTATTCCACTGCTTTAATTTGTGTCAACTGAGTAAATTTTAGTTTTTGGTTGCCAGCTATCATATTAGCCCCTTTATAACTCATCATGCGGTTGTACTTGCAAAGCATTCCAATTCCACCATCCATTAAAGAGCAGCAATAACAAGGCCGAGGGCGGAAAAAATACAAAACACCCACATAGCCACATGACTGTACAGACTAGTATAATGGAAATGTATTTTTCTTACGACCTTCATCAGGTGACCAAGAATCAAACAATACCAAATACAACAAACGAGGAATTGAGTTCCGGCTCACATACAAGCATGTCAGCAGCATTTAGACGAGACAAATAATCAAATAATTTCAGCACTGCAAAAGCTGAATGAAAGACGGCCCACAGTCACTGATGCATACCATTATCTAAGGCTTTTCTTTTCCCCGGTTCGGCACCATATTTCTCAACGTTGACAACACCCCCCCCCGCTCTGAACCTTCTGGGCCAAACTCTCCAAGCACTGATTCAGGGTCTTCAGTGAATTTATCGTGTACGACCGACCTTATACCGAAGAAATAAAGAGAAAGCTAGACAGATAGAATTTGGATTGTGCTGCTCCTGAGAGGTCAAACATCTATAAGATGGAAAACCTCTCTATGAACTCTGTATACGATGAGAAATGAATATCGCATCCGCCTAGTTACGGGTCACCAATTCCTGCGATAATAATCATATCCCGAAGACCAGCCCAAACGCAGAGGTCAGCCCAACCTCATCGCCTTGTCATCTTTATCATAATTTATGTCGACGAGCTTCACAGAACGCATATTTGAGAATCGAGGAAGGAACTACAATTCATCACTCATCATACAAACCTGGCTAAGGTGCACTTAGGTCCCGATTTTCGGAAGATCGTAAAAACTCTACAGCCAGGCCTTCAGACCGTTTTTCAGAGCGAGCATTCCCATGCACTTGTCCATTGCACGAGGCACCCCTAATATCCAGGGGCATGGTCAGTCAGATGTCGGTCATTATCAAATCATAGTAGTCACAGGTACATCTCACTCTCCTGAAATTCATCACAACAGGCGATCAGCCAAAGTGTCTCGCCTGGTTTGCGCGATCGGTGGTTTGTATTATTCACTACACAAACATCCAACTAGTTCATGCGTCCGCCTCTTCAGTAGAACGACATCATATATTCCATAATACCATAACACACCTCCACAGGTAAGAAGAGGAAAGAGAAATGTTTACAGTATTTTTGTAGGTCTAATCAACCTAATCAAACTGATTGGGTAAAGAGGGTTTGCTTGTGGGCAGCAGTAAAATTGTCACAGGACTCTTGTTAACTCGTTCCTCAGTGCTTTATTTCAACAGAGCTATTATACGCTGATTCAATCAATTCATGAACATCAACCACATCATATCCAGAATGTTACATACCATACCTACGGCGAAAATACCAATTTGAAATTGGAATGAATTATGCAAATTAGGCACGTACAATGACGTCTACTGACCCAGCTGTACCTTTAAAATGATCAGGATCAAGGGGATCACATCTACAAAGTTTGTTGAAATCCCACAAACTTTCAAAAATTGCATAAATCATGCAATAGACACATTAATGATCCAGTGACCGGCTGACCTTCACTTTAATTTCTCGGGAACAACATTTAGACCACATCCACCAAGTTTCGTGAAACCGACAAACTTGAAAAATTCGCATAAATTAGGCAAATTAGACCACTCAATTAGCATTTTTAGGCTGAAAAATCTAATCCGTTTTCCTCTACCTGTCCACCAGGTTCTACATGTCAGACTACATCACTGTAGCACATACAGTTCTTGGGTAATCTTGCTAACAATCTTCAACAATAAATTAAAAAAAGCTAATTACCACTCAATTCATGACTTTGCTGCCCAGAATCTAATCATTTTCTGTACACCCACCCGTGCTACACACCAAAATTTTGTCGTAATCTGCCTCACGCTTTGTGAGAATTCCTGCTAACGATAAAGTGTGACACACACAGCCACACAACAAGTGGGGGGGGGGGGACCACTAAGTCTCTCCTGAATTTCATTCAGGTCGAGACAAAAATACTCGGGGTTGCAATTTTACGCGGATTATGTGGAAATTGATGGCGCTGGGCTACATCTGTTTCATATTCACAATTTCTAGGGCATTTAATGTATCTCAGGTGCATCAATGTACCAGAATTGCATGAGCACTCAACGCTACTGCACCATTCAGGCCTGTCTGCCACGCCCAAAATATAATATCCAAGAAAATCAACGGCCATGCGTTAGCCACATGCACAATGAAATCACATCGCCATGTGACAATACAATGTAATTGGAAGAGATTCGAGAAATTGACATGTCCTCTTTCTAATTGTTCTTTGTGATTAATTACGATACTACTGCGAGTACCTATCACAAGGCAGTCTGCATGTTACCTGCAGAAGGATGACACACTACAACTTTCATCGTTATTACATGTACTATTATTTGTTAGATTACTATAGTTCTGCTCTGCAATGCCATAGCCAAACCCTATTCCTACAGGAAGATTTATTTTGGATTCTCTCTGGTTAGAATGGATCAGTGGTTCGACATTGATGAGTGGTTTGTCTGTGCATTCGGTATTTAGAAGTTTTGAGGCATCTGATCTGAGCAAATTATACATCAGAACTTAAGGTACCATATACCCTAGTGGCTACAGTTTTGCAAGCTGCTAAGTGTTTCACATATAACAGCACTAGCCCAAGTTTAACTTCTCAGTAATTAGAACAGAATGTTTTTAAAAATCTGGCTCGTTGAAAATTTGCAAGGAATCATGCAATTATACACATGGAATGGCCCTTTCACTGGCTCTGCATCATGTGAAACATTTCTTAGGACCAGAGGTAGACCAACATCCACCAATTTTGTGAATATTTGTAAGAACTGAAATTTGTGACAATGCTCAAATACATCACTATGGCCCCCCCCACTATGGCTTGGTGGAACTTCAGGCTTTAATCCGCCCACGAGCCCGAATTTGAATGCATTACATGAGAGGCGAGTGTTACCTTTAAAAATTCAGTTGAGTGCACCCCAACCCGAAGCTACTTACAGAATTTAATCAATACGAGTGTCAGATCACAATTCGTCTGCTTTATCAATATATCCCCGCAACACTGTGAGTGTACAGAGGAGGCGGTTAATCAGTCGGGTAGAGGGCTTCCAGACTGATGATCTGAAGATCGTTGAGTTCGAATCCCACAAAAGCCGGAGGGCTTTTCCGCAGTGCTGTATAGACAAGGCAGGCTCGCGATTGTATTCACGTACTACGTGTAAAAGTGGGAACCTATGAGGAACCTGAGAACAATCGGCGCTGAGTTACCAGCTGCCACATACTTTTCACCCCCCCCCCCCCCCCCACTGTGCCCCCCCCCCCCAAGCCGCGGATTGTCAGAGTGCGTGCTTGGTGCCATGAGCAAGGGTGATAATGTAAAGACGCCAGACCGTGCTCCTCTGGAGTTGTATAGGGAGCATACAAATGTATGTCATTATCATTATTCATATCTTATGGTTTTGGCCGTGTGACCGCGTCTCCGCCGCGCCGGCTCTGCCGCCGCCGCCGCCGGGAAACTTTAAGCGTTAGCGCTTATTCTTTAACACTTTACTCGATTGACCCAAAACTTGGTACACATTGCCGTATGAGTAAAATCTTCGGATAAGTCGAAAATGGGCTATATCGTACATTTGTTGACCTCTATTGTGCAGGTTTTTTTCGCAAAATTTCCAAGTTTGTGCGATGTACACGAAACTTGGTGTTGTGGGTAGTGTGTTTGGAGCCGAAAAATAGGCGACAATTTCACGGTCATCGAGGTCACGTTTGCAGTTCTTGGCCAGTAGCCTAAGTCTAGAATAATGTGTGATTTTATTTTTTCTAAAAACTTCCCTTGGAATTTCATGAATCTTGGTGAATAGAGCCAAATATCAGTGCCGATGAATTTTCCCAATGTGGCGAGGTCACTGGAGGTCATCTTGATGCCTAATTTGCATAAAGTTGGCAATAAGCAATTAGGCAAAATTATAAACTTGTTGATGCTCACGAAAATTGGTTGAGTTAGGACCTTCTAACGTCCCGATTAAAATTTTATTAAATTGCGTGAAATCACTGAAGGTCATTATGATGTGTTTAATTTACATATAGTTAGCATATTAGAATAATTTAAGGCAAGTATTTTCTCAATTTTAGGGATTTTGACGACACTTTGTGAATAGGACCTACTACCAGTAATGATAAAAAATTTATTCCATGCATCAAGATCACTGAGGGTAAATTTGTGGGACTAATTTGCATATAGTGTCCTGATCAGTCAAAAAGGATGCGTTACTACTTTTTTCGCAATAAATTGGGACAGGTTCATTGGAATGCAATATGCGACTAGGAGTGGAGCATCACATGGAGTTGTAACAATGTCATGGAAAAGCCGCCATGTCATTGACGGTCAGTAAAGGTCACACTTGGGCGGTCAAAAACTGATTTTTCAGACTTTCGCATAGCACTGGGTTGGTTATCAGAAAGCAAAAATGCTCCTAGGAGGGAGTGTATCTCAGGAGAGAACACTTCTCATAAAAAATGTAAGATCATAAAGGTCATTCGGGGTCACTTAGGGCGTCAAAACTGTTTTTTGGCTATAATCGGCGAATTGAATATCTGCGAGGCTGGATGGTTCACCATTTGATATAAGTGTGACTGCATGTGTGTGACCTCTGACCTGAATTTGACCTCTGAAGGGTGGTAAGTGGTAAAGGGGGGGTCGAATCTTGAATATAAATGTGCTTATTTTATTTAAGGAGTTACAGGCAAAAAAAGTAGAAACTGGTTATTTTTGGATATGTGATAGAGCTTTGTGGGCTTTATGGAGGGGAACCACTCCCGCTTCTATCGGACACTTACTTTGTGAGGGTACCAGGGGTCAAAGTTAATTTAACCTTTTCCGCAAATAAATGGCCATGTTCATTGGAAGGCATATGCTTCTATGAGTGGATGCATCACATGGAGTGTAACAAATGTTCAGAAAACCGCAATGTCATTGCATGTCATTAAAGGTCACTTAGGGGCAAAAACTGATTTTAGTACTTTTTCGGCAATAGCACGGTGTGGTTCATCAGAATTCAAAATGCTCCTAGGAGTGATGTATCCATGGAAGAACAATTCTCACAAACTGTATCTCATTAAAGGTCATTCGGGGCACTTATGGTCACAACTGTTTTTTGGCTATAATCGGAGAATTGAATATCTGCGAAGGCTGGATGGTTCACCAATTGTATATGATTGTGACCTGCATGTGTGTGACCATTGACCTCGATTTGACCCCTGTCGGGTGGTTCATGTGGTTAAAGGTCGATCTTGAGAAAAAATGTGCTTATTTTACGGAGTTACGGCAAAAAAATATAACTGGTTATTTTTGGATATGTGTTTGAGCTTCGTGTGCTTTATGGAGAAGAAACAACTCCCGCCTTCGATCGACACTTACTTTAATAAGTTTACAAAGGGGTCAAAGTTCAATTTTATACCTTTTCGTCAAAACCATTGGCCATGTCATTTGGAAGCAATATGCTTCTAGAGTGGATGCTCACATGGAGTGTAACAATTTTTATAAGAGCCGCCATGTCATTGAAGGTCATTAAAGGTCACTTAGGGTCCAAAACTGAATTTAGTACTTTTTCGGCAATAGCATGGGTGTGTTTCTCAGAATGCAAAATGCTCCTAGAGTGATTTATCACATGGAGAGTAACAATTCTCAAAAATCTGTCATATCATTAAAGGTCATTCGGGTCACTTAGGGTCAAAACTGTTTTTTGGCTATAAATCGATTTGAATCTCTGCGAAGGTGATGGTTCACCATTGCGATTAATTGTTGACTGCTTGCATGTGTGTGACCTTCTGACCTAAATTGACCTCTGGCGGGTGGCCATGTGTTAAAGGTCGAATCTTGAATAAATGGCTTATTTAAGGACGCACCCTTGTCCGGGGCTGTGGGGGGCCTCACAATTAACAAGGGCATTATGGGGGCAATGACCCATTTACCTGTACACGTTGTTGTCACAAGTCTATAAAGGTCTTCTTTCCACGAATATTGTCCGGTTTCATGTTCACCAAATTCTGAATACAGCAGCATGCGGGGATACATTTACGTATGGCGGTTTACCCGCCGGACAGTTTATAGTTGCTTGCTGAACTCTTTTCAACGACTAAAGCAGGGTGGAGTGTATCTCATTATTATTCCTCGTGCTGAGAGGAACGGCAAGAGGGGAACCAGTCCTGATGGAAACGCGCAATGAGGATATGCGGCTTCAGTTCCCAAGGCCTCCTCACACTTGCTGCTGTTAGGCTTGTGACAGCTCACAGTCATACTCACGGTCGCTGTATTTTCAGTAAGGTGTGTGGTGGAGGGTGTATTTGGATGTGTCAACTACTGAATAGCCAATGCGAGCGGAGACAGGCTGCAGCGCGCAGTGACTTTTGAAAGAGTTGAAAAAAAAATTTGGCCGTTCTGCAAGGCCTGCCATAGTTTTGTATGGCCAAAATATATTTAAAGCAGGGCAGAATGGGAATGCATGCGAAATAGCTCTACTGAGAGTAGTACCCTTCCCTTTTGCTATCAGTGGTCCAACTTCTGCAATAATTCTCAGAGGGCATACAACAGCCCCTTCGATTTGAAAGATTCCACATGTTTTCTGACTGTAAATTCCTCCGTGCGCATCCAAACTCCCAAAACAATACGGCCCCTGTATGGAAATCGACCTGCAGTGAAATTCGCAGTGTCGCAGAGTAGGCCTCCGGTCACCAATGCGAGAACCATAAGCTTGCGGCGTTGAACTCTGTTTAATGTGAGGTAGGCTCGAAGTCAAAGTCCCCCATTCACAATTCACCTCTGACTGGAGTATGCTTAGGAAGAGGTGCTGTCACAGAACGCTAGGTTTGACAAATTTGCCACTGCAAATAATATTCCTATTCCCACTTCTTGATATTCGCTTTTGGCTTTGAATGACCCAGAACATGATAAACAAGTGGCACCTTTTTCACTGATTTTCTCACAGATTTACAGGTTTCAAACTTGGCGAGCGTTTGCCTAGTTCAAATAAGAAATCACGATGACCACTCTTCTTTAATGACACACTTGACTGGTGGAGGATCAACCTATTCGGCCTGGCCAACTGCTTGTTACCTTGTTTTGCGCCGTTCAGCTAATGACACGTTGGCTACTGTTCGTTTGATCGATGCAACAAAACTTGTGGAAAGGGTGGTAGAAAGGGTGCCAGTTCTTATCAAACGGCATCATTGCCGTGGGCAGTGAATCCCGAATGGCATGTGACAAACCTCCGGTGACTTCGCACAGGGCGGTGATGGGAGAGTCGTCTACATTGACTAGCGTCCTCCGCCTTGAGCTTGTCTCTGTCCGCCTCGAGGCTGGGCACGCCCCCCATCCTCAGGACCAGGGCGAAGAGACGCGGTCCCAACTAAGGGCTCCTTGGTGATCTCGCTACCGGGAACATTTTCATCATTGGCAGGACCTGTAGACATGAAAAAATCACACAGGTTAGTCACACTGCGGAACCTTAAAGGACCACTGCAGGAGGATTTATACAGAGGCTAATTTATTAGCGGGATAAAAACTGATTGCGTCAGTCTAAAAGTTCATACGACTTTACCGTTACGGAGTTATAGTCAGTTTGAATTTTGTGTATTCAGGGCATAATTTATCTGATTCGCATAGCACAACTACCCAAAAATGTTCAAATCTAATCACAATTCATTTTGATAGGCGAAAACTCCATACACAAAGTGAAGGTCATATTGATCACAGGCTATAAATTCACACGATTGTGCTAATCAAATTCAAGATACTAAATTTGCCCTGGTATTGTGGGGCTGTGTATTGCGCAAGATCGAAGATGCATCCCAGCATCAATAAAATGAATGTCATACTTGCACAACCTGCAAACCCTTCTTTTTTTTCTATTAAATCAAACATTATTCACTTCGAAAGCGTTTATCTATGGGAGAGGATTGCTGTGTGGGTTGGTAGGTTTGATGGGCACTTTGGTGGCAGAAAGACAACAGAACTTCGCCTAATATGGAACTTAGCCATGAAATCAAACACTCAAATACATAACATAATTTCCTGTGTTGTCCATGTGTGACGTCATGCGTTATTGTGCAATTTGGGATTCTCCCCAATTTCTCTGCCTCATGGCTCAAACTTTGAAGCCAATAAATCCAACATAGGAACATTGTATTGGAAATGGGGTTTGGACCTATAGAACGTCCTTCCCTTCCCCATACCGCCGCTGCTGTATCCAAGCTGCATTGTCCTTGAGGGCGATGGTTACATTTCTGTAGTCTTGACGTCATCGCTTTTGGCGATTCCATCCTGTAATGCGTCTTGACCTTCGTTATCTCTCTGTTGAGTGTATTGGAGGGAATAAAACAGACTTAATTTCAACTGATATGAGTTGCAAACCTGTGATGTTTTGAGTTGGAGACCACGTTGTGCTCTTGTATATCTTCTCAGTGACAAATTGATCATAGTACCTTTGTCAAATCAGTGTGGAGAATTGATTCACTTGATTCATGGGTAGTTCAGGAAGCCAAGTGAGGCTCATCTTAGGAACCCAGCCCGTATTATGGGTGAATGCGCACCAGTGATAACTCGCCTCTTCCCTTTCAACTATTCTCAGATGAACGAGGAAGGGTTGTCATCCTTCCCACCTGCCCCAGGAACCGCTAGTATACGTTTTTCAGCATCCGATCACTTCTCGTCAACCTGGAGGAGCGAGTCCACTCTGCCATTATTTCCAATATTCTGTCACATTCTAGTGAATTTAGATACTGCCTAACGCATGGTTCCCACCAGGAGGGATTTCCCACTTATGAAATTAAAAAAGATTCCAGGGGAAATTATATCCTCACAATGAAATGTTGGTGTGAAAAAATTGTACATTCCTTCCACTAATGTTACTCAAAAAATGTAGCACCTGATTGGCAGCTAGGTTTTCTGGGCCCCTAATTATTCAAAATAATCATTTCTTATTATTATTAGGGGGGGACCCCTCTTCTGGAGCCCACCCTTCCCTCGGCACAAATTTTCACTGGGTGCCCCTCTGAATCAAGGTGGCCGCACCTGCGCTACTGGGTGTTTGAGTTCGGATCTGTACTCGATCCAACAAGAGTCAAGACTGTTGGGTTACTCCTGAATTTCTCCCATCTTTGTATTTATCAGTCTCCTAATTTTAATGGTATTTTGGCAAGAGGAAAGGCTGGTTTATGCCGCTGCAATTATGGGGGATCTCATGAGAAAATTTGGGGATCGCTGATCTAGCTGAGGCCTCCCTCTAGTCATTAACTAGCTAAGCCAGCTACCCTCCCCCACTCCCCTCTACAACCCTGGTATTACTCACCTCACCCTGGACACCACGGGCCATTGACTAGCTTATGACCATCTGTGACTGCGATTACCAGTGCAGGCTCCAAGAGAATGGGTCGACCCTGCATCAAAAATACATGAGAACTGGTCCACCTTGGATTTCGTACCTTGTAAGAGACTTTGTTGCATTCCCAATTATATTCGATTACGAAACGATGAATGAATTTGCTAACTAACTGTACATAGTTTACATGAACTGGGACAGAATCATCAGCACGAGTATTCACAATTATGGAACAGAATCAATCAGGGAGGTGAATGGCTGTTCAAGTTTCAAACAATCACCACGAAGAAGCCACCAAGAAGACTACATATTACTTACAGAAAATACACAAAGAAAGTGAGAATCCTGACTGATCAATGGGTGACTGTTTTTTATATCCAAAAAAGATCAAGGACTAACTCTTGAATTCTTGATCGGAACAAAACATTGCATAGAAGTAATTACAGAATTACCCAGGACCATATATATACTATTAGGAGTACTTAATCCTCATGGAAAAGTGAGATGAAATAGGATAGTGAAGACCTAATCCTGAATTTGTAGTCAAATTGGACCATACATGTACAATATGATGTCAAGTTTGACCTTCCTGACCCACCAGTTATAATGCAATCACAACCAACCAGAATCACACCTGTACACACAAACGACTGTTAGGTAGAGCTTAGCCCAAGAGAAACAACCAAACCACGGCTACGGGGCCCTCTGAGAAGAAACGTTGTTACGGCAAATAGTCTTCTTCAAGGGAAACGGAACATGTAGGTCCATGGCAGAAGCACTCTAATAATTTTTCAAACCTTAAGGAAAAAAGATGAGAAGGAGGGATCGAAGGCCAAATCCCAACGCCAGAACTTGGAGGAGATGCTTACATCTTGGTGGCGGACATATTTTTTTATAACTGAAGGGTTGGTAAAGTGGGGTTTCCAGTGGCATCTTTTGTTTTATGCCAGATTAGGAGCTAGAAAGGTGATTCAGCATATGGTTGCTACAGGTCATGAAGACATAGTGAATTCATTAATCAAGGTAGTAGTAAATGGGCGCAATCACAACCTGGCCATAGTTAGCAATCACAGAGCCAATCGTTGACATTCAAGAGTCAAGGGTCTGTTTGAGAGCAGCCACCAGGGTCGTCAGTCCAGTCGGCTGCAGGTTTCAGCTCTGTCATGAAGGTGGCGTGGTTCTCCTTCCATCCAGCCTGTATACAAAAATTGAAAATGGGAGTTATGATAATGATGATGATAATTATGATAACGCTTGCCAGGAATTCCTTCGCGATTGCAAGAGAGTCTGCTCCATGTCCTCATAAAGTGCTTGTGAGCCATCTCAGGAGGGGCTCCTCCCCTGAGAGTCAATGCGGCTTCCGTGTGTGAAAGAAGAGAACAAAGGACCAGATACTTGCTGCCTGCAGGCTTTAGAAAAAGTGCATGGAACAAGCATGAAAAACCTTAACCACCAACGCAGACCGAGGTCTTGATACAGTTTTACACTGGGCCTTGATTCAGTTTTTGCTAAAATCATCACAGTTAGGGCAATACCGCCTTTAATTGCCTGCTTGGGTTATCATCGCCCATTCGGGTCTCAGCATTGGCCAGAGCTTGCTGCATTGTTCCGTCATTTTTTTTAGTTTGCCCCAGGCAATCGTTCATGTTGAGCCCTGCACCCCGCATTGCTTATTAGTCACCGATAATAATACTGACCGATTTTCATGAACATCCGATCGGGTGAACGTAGAAGCCGCTTGACCGTCTAACAAAATGGCCGACATTGATTGACCCCTAGATGACTTTTGAACTCACTTCATGAACACCCCAGATGCCCTCAACTGAATGATCTTGAGACGAATTTCATTGACCGACACCACCCTGTAGGAGGAATAGCAATTTGAATCAATGCATGTACTGGCCTGACAGACAATCGTAGACACTAGATAGGTGCCCCCCCCCCCCCCCAATAACTCCTGAAATGAGCCATTTTTCACGACTTTGAATTTGACCTTCCGTTCTCCTGCATTAGGGCCTAACTGTTGTTGCCAAATGAATCCTAAAAATCAACCACTTGGAACAAGCAACACAGAAAAATTTTGTCAACATCACTTTTCTCGTCAATTAGGCGGAAACTTAAAAAATCGTCACCTGCAGGGGGGGGGGAACGCATTATGGGTCATTTTTCCTATTTTCCAAGATATTCCCTCCCTGATTCTAATGGCTAAATATTTCAAATTTTTACCACTTATTTGAAAAGCAACTATCAACATTAGACTATAATCATGTTTTTCAGCTGAAAAAGTATGTCTGTATGGTAGGGGGAACCCTAGGTGGGGAGGGGGGACTGGTAGTGGGGTGGGGGGGGGGGGGGTGAGCACAGCTTCCATTTTAACGTTTGTGTTTGTATTAGTGTTAGTTCTACTGTTAATGTTACTGTAGTGTTACTATATATATCCCTGATTTATTCTTTTGGGGAGTGGACTACTTGGAAGAGCCCATAAGGATTCTTTTGGTCCACTCCTTTCACTTCCATGCTTTTGTTTATTATTAATTATTTTTCACTGTATTACGAAGACGAAGTGAAAAACCCAATACACTGACCTGAACTGATTCGCACAATGTAAAAATTGGAAGACTGGGAATGATTTCCAATTTTGAAACCCATCGTTGAGGTACATGTAGAGTTTTTTTTTCTTCCAGCATTCATCCTGAAAAATTTTGTGAGATTTCTATGATATGATAGGTTTGAAAATAGCGGTTTTCAGACATATTTTTGATGATTTTTGTCCAGGCATATGCAACTGACAAAATGTGACTGCAGGTAGAAGAGACTGAATATCACATTTGGCCAAAGCGATCCTGCAACTCCAGGATTGCCTGCATTGTTGCCGACTAATCAATCAGAACTGCAGAAATTGGACAATTTATGCATTAAGTCACTTTAAAAAACGACCTTTCCGTGACCTTGCACATTGTTGTTGCATCAAGGTTGAAGGTGTCCCACCTCATCAAGTTTCCATGGACATTCACCAACTTTTAGAGTGCAATGGGCATAGTACTCACCCGTGGATGTCTCATCTGATAGTATGCTATTTACCATAAATGTTGTTTCCTCGGTCATTCCAATGTGCACTCATAACGAGGTTTGCATTGACATGTCATACTTTCTTGAACTTAAAGTTACAATGTAATAGAACTGTTTTTGTCACCACACCATTCGTATATAGTTTATTAAGGAGAGAGAATTTCTCGCAAACTGGTTGAATAATTGACTGGCGTATCGTTTGCAATGAGCCTCTCGGCCAAAATGACCCCTAGATGACCTTGACCTCAAATTTCGAACCCCCCGTATTAACTTAGTCACTGTAGTAACACTGACCAAGGTTTATCAAGAACGGAAATTGCGATTCCACATTAAATTGGACAAGATGGGCAAATTAAATAACAATTATCCGCCTGTGAAAGATGCTGAAAATTATTCAGTGTACAAATCATATTTTTAATGGTTCTAAACTCTTATCTAAGAAAAATGCTTCTATGTTATTAACTCACAAAAGTATCAAAACCTGGGAATACCGTTTCGGGGACGGGACATTACATGTCCTTGTAAAAACAGTGGAACCGCAGAGTAGGATATAAAACTTGTCAGGACGATACTGGAGGTAGGGATTATCCAATACCTAATTATTCAACTTCACTGTAATCTGTAGGGCCAATAGTAATTCGTCCAATTATTAGTAAAAGTGAAATGGCCCGTCCACAACAAATTTGACAACATTTTTTTTTTCCAGAACTTCATCAAATAGTCATATTATTTCTTGTCTTTTTAGGATTCTCTTCCTTAATACAAATACCACCTTCCCTGTGTTTTCTTTTTTCCCTCCCACTACATTATTTAAACCCTATTAATTACTTTCATCAGTATGTTGCGGACCGGAATTTGTTGCGGACGGGACATTTTTAATTGAATCAGTGCGATTGCAGTACCTTATTACCTCTTCCTATCACTAAATCATTCATTCACATGGTGGGACTTGAAAGTTTTAACATTCCACTCTATATTTCCCAGCACTTTCTCATTAACACAATTAGTGGTCAATAAAAACAAAAAAACGTCCCGTCCGCTACCAACTTAAAAAAACCCGCACAACCCTTTTTTCAATGTTACCACCTCCTTATTTTTCGTGTTTTCTAGAATTCTCCATTCACTAATTATAATAGAACACCCCCTGGGCACTGTTTTTCTATTGTTGCCTCATTAAACTGCGTTGATAATTATTAAAATGTTGCGGACGAAGGGGGGGGACATTGTGCTCGTGACGGAGACATTCCTATTGACAGTGTATGACTGTACTTTGACAGTAATGCACCTACTGTGAAAAAGTTGGGGATTCATATCATCACAACATTATTTATAGTGACATTGGAACGCCCATGCTGTATTAGACCCGGTCATTCAGTATGCGTTTATTTGGACAAGGAGGGGCCTCCATGAAACAATTGTCCCGTCCGCAACATTGGAGAATGTCCCATCCGCAACATTTTCTTCTTCACAGTAATTTTACATGTGCTAGATAGTATATACTGCTTGAATTTGGCATTTCTATTTTTTCAGGTATACGTGATACTAAGTGTACCTTACTATACACTCTCATTCAACTCTATCTACCTTCAAGACATGGTCCAGATTTACTTTAAAAAAAAAACCCTAAAATATTATGTCCATTTTCGGTCCGTCCGCAACACACACTAACGAGGGTATAATTATATAACCTTCAATGTTATTACTGAATGAAATTTTAGTTTTCTGGTGTATGACTCATGAAGCTTATTCTGAAAAGCGACATCACCCGTCAGCCTGCAATTTACCTAATTTAGTAATTAATGATTAATCATTTTTCAAAATGGCCCGTCCGCAATGGAAAATACTGTGGAATGCCCGAACATCCGATTTGACTGTAGAAAGCAATTTTGCAGTTTTTTTTTGCAAAATGGGGTTTGAAATTTGATCCCTAGATGACCTTTACGTCAAATTCCTGAACCCCTGTATGTAATCACTGGTCAATGATATAGATGACCACCTTTCATGAATCATCCAATTCAATCATGTGGGAGAAGGAGTGATTTGACTGTTTGACCCTAAAAATTACTTATTGGGGCCACGACCACCTCGAAGATGAGTTCACCTCAATTTCTGAACATCCCATGAGTACCATTGGTCACTGATAATACTGACGCCAAGTTCATGACTCCTGATTTGAACTTTAGGAAAGCATTTGAAGTTTTTTTGCAAAACGGACGGGCCAAAAGAACCCCTAGATGACCTGACCGTCAAATCCCTGACCACCCCATATGTACCGTTAGTCAATGATAATAATGCCAATTTCATGATCATCCAATTCAAAGAAGCCAGTTCGTAAAGTGACATGCTCACTACAGACCAGTTCGGAGAATCAGAGACACGATTTGGCCAGATTCCCCCCATAGCAATATCGTTAAAAGGCTTATTTTAACTTCAACATTCACCATACTTGAAAACGCAACCATTTCATCCATGTATTCAGATGTTATTGTCGATAAGTATGGGGGGGGAAATCTGAAAGTTGGTGATGGCAGGAAGGATTCGTTGATGTTTGGCAGACGAGTCGAAAATGGTCTGCCCACACTGTACGTTCAACGTCAAACTGCATGGTCATTCCCTATGATCTTTGGCACAATATCAATATAATCTCAGAACTGTACCTCGAACTGGCTTATTGGGGAGAATGAGAAGAAGCCATTTTACTGTTGTTTGGACCCCCAACAATGACCTTTGGCCACAAAAGACCCCCTGAGATGCCCCTAGATGACCTTTGACCTCAAAATCCTGAAAATTGGTCAATGATCTACTGACCAGTTCGAGCATATCCGATTGAACTGTAGGAAAAGCATTTGGCGTGATTTCACAAAAATAGCCGAAATTGGACCCCCCTAGATGACAATTTGACATCATTCCTGAACACCCTGTATGTACCATTGAATCAAGGATAATAAGGCCAACTACCATGGCATTCCATGTATCTGGGGAAAAGGTTTGAATGTTTTCCCCCCAAAAAGACATTTTTGGCCAAAAATGACCTCTAGTAGTATGACCTTTGACCATGAAATTCCTGCTGAACACCTATATGCACCATTGGTCACTGCGAAATAATACGGTGACCCAAGTTTCAGGAACATTACGATTTGAACTGTAGCGAGAAGCATTTTGCAGTAGTTTTTTGCCAAAAACTGGCCGAACCGAAAAATTGGACACCACAATGCACCTTTTGACCTCAACTTCCCTGAACACCCCAGTGTTCAGTGATCATGGTGAGCGAGTTCATCATGATCGAACCCACAACTGCAGGAGGAGTAGCAATTTGAATCAATGGTGACCGACTATAGATAGATAGACAGGCACGATCACAATAATCAAATGTTGACAGACTAATAGATAGATAGACATGCTGATCACCATGCTCACCCAGCCATATGGCTGTGTGCTAAAAACTATTTCTCATACTCTCCATAAGAAGTTGAAACTTTCTTTCTGCATACTAAATTCCCAGCTGAGACCCTCGCATTCCTTTGCTTCTAATGCCTAAAATTGTCCAACCGGGAGGTTAGCCATTCTTGGACATTTGACTGCGTCAAATGTTTAGGATGCTCTTTTTCCCCTCTAGGTTTTCCTCTATTGTAATTATAAAGTATGTATACAAGTATGAGCTTTGATCACATCCAGGCACGAATCTTTTTATGTTCACAGGCCCAGGCGTTTACATACCTAAACCTACATGCGCGCATTGCGCGAACACCCCTAACCCTGTAATTAGGTTCGTTCCTTTCAACCACTGACAACCCCACAGCTCAGATTCTTGCCGCACATACTGGTTAATGATTGCTTAGATTGAACTGTGACCTTTAAGGTACTTGAACCCTGACCCCTAACGATAAGTTCAACTCCAAACGGAAACCTTCGTGCAAAGTATGAGCTCTCTACCTTTCTGTTGTACAGTCCTCATGCTCACACTGCTTTCATATTTTGACATCACAGTGACCTTGGACGCTGACTAAAACTGGATCACAACTCCCACACACAGCACTCCCAGTCCCACTTACCAAATATGAGCTCTCTACATCACACATGGGCTCACGTCACAAGCATTTCAGGTTGACCTCTGTTGACTTGGACCTGACCCCAAACACAAGAGATAATCTACCAACTAAATGACAACTGTGTGCCAAGATTAACTCTATACATATTTGTTGTTGTGCTCCCAAGATTATCTAATCTTTACATGAAGGATGAATGAATGGCTACACATTAATTGTAGTGAGCAATCACTGTTGTAACTTGATTAAAGTTATCATGCTTACCAAGATTTTCATTCTATGCCTCTTGTTTGTCCTCTTGACCAGTGGACCAGGAGTAAAATCCTGTTGCAATTCGAACCTAATTAAGATTTGCTCACAGTTCCAGTGTCACAAGTGGGTGCCAATGGTCAACTGTGACAAGGCTTTTTCTGCCACCCTGCCAATTGCAGACCCACTCCTACCACCCTGTACAAAAAAGAAGAATCGACAGAGGTGGCTGATTATTAAAAACGGTACAATGAACCACCACTCTCATAGTCACTGGTGTGATTGGATTCAAGAAGTGACACACCACACAATCGATCGTCACGACGACCACAGGATATGTCTGCGGAACTCTGATTTTAACCATTGATTGGAAAGGACTCCTCAGTCACATTATTGACAACATTGGTACAGTGATCAAATGTGATCACTACAGTAAACTGCCTGTTGTCCTGATTAATGACTCTCATTGATTCACCTTGTCAGGTGGGTCTTTATCATGATCAAGCAGTAAATAATAAATGGGGTCACCATGAATCCTAACTTCCCAAGATGAAGGAAGGAAATTTGTAGGTGGTGAGCTATGCCAGCATGTTACTGTGAGGTCAATTGCTATTGCCTCACAACTTTATTGTCCACGGCAGAATAAAGTTAAATTCACTCGCCAGGTCCAGCAGCATTTGGGATGAGGCCTAGGTTGACTTTTAATTCACTAATGCATTATGCATTTGTGTTGACACCCACCATTGAGGACGCTCCTTCAACCCACCACACGGACGTCGGAAGCTCTTCAACCAATCCCACTGCAGTTTATCAGAGAGCAGCAAAATGTCCTCTGGACTGCTGGAAAATGATAACGCCCAATTTAAACGACCAAAATCTGTTGAGAGCATCATTTTCTCAACAGGGAAATCTCACATTACATTGTAAAGGGAAAATGCACCTTCTATCGTGGTGCAATTTGAAAGGAATCGGTATTGTTATATGAAGCGAGAAAAACGAGAAAAACTTTCACTGTCGCTGGCGGATCGTCACAGCTGACAAGCATGTATCGGTCTCACGACTGTGCTGATCTTGCTCTCAGCTGTAAACAAGAAAAAGCCACTTCCAAACGACATTTGATAGTTTGGGTTATACGGGGTGGTTGTGTAACTGGCATATCCAAACGACCACTCTTGACGCAATAGGACCTAAATTTGAGGCCCAGGCGTGCTGAGGCAGGGTCCCGAAAAACGCTACCTTCAGGAAAGGTCCTTCCACGGCGCCTTTGGCCAAATCCAAGGCAGAGGTCCCCAAAAAAATAAGTTCTCGAGGGGGGGGTTCACTGGAGGCCACTCGTGTCAAAAGAAATACGAGCACTGGCATAATGATCTCCACAATATTAAAGGTGACTTGATTAGCATGTTAGAATTTATTTCGAAAAAGGGGAAAGCCGGTATACGAAATCTGTAAAATGTTGTCACCCCGGTAGCTCACCGACATTTCGCTAGGCTCCAGAAGCAGCAGCAATGAATGTACGCTAACTTAACTATATTATAATGAGCCTACACACTTTAGCTTTATATGATCGATGAACGCTTAGCTACGCAGCGCGGCCCCCCATGTGCAAGCAAGCCCAGCGCAAACGAGGTCGAGAAACGACGATCCGATCCTGCCGCAATGATTGTTCGCACCTTTGTCACGTGATATTAGAGGGCTTACCAGGACAGGATGGTGGAAGTGTTGTCGATAACGTTATCTTAATTTGCATTGATTTGAAACACACCCATCGCACTTTGCGGGAAGTCTAAAAAGTTTTCAATGCAGAAATTTTAGTAAAACTTATTGAGCGAAATAACACCAACGTTTGGAACAAAGTAAAGCGCAATTTCGGCACCATTCACAAGTACACAACTGGGCCACGTGTGTCAAGAAGTAAAAGTGTGTGTGGTTGTAGCTGGGGTATACAGGCGGCGGACAGTGTGTGGGACAGTGGGGGGGGGGGGGGGGGGGGGGGGGGAAGGGGGGGTCAGAACCCCCTGAACATTGTGACTAATAATAATACCACGAGAGCAAAAAGGTTTAGTGATTCCTTGACTCTTTTATTCTGACGACCTATAGCCAGTCACAAAAGACAATGGGAGTTGTGACCAGCTCAATATGGGCAAAACATGACGTCTGACAAATTCCATTCTCCAACAACCCATAGGGTTCTCGTACTCTTGATAAGAAAGCTATATACCACACGGAATTTAGGGTTTCAGACTTTGACCTCTGATGACCACTCTATGGCCTCACATGACATCTGACCTGACCCCAAATACACTAGGGTTATGTAATCATGATGGGAAACACACAATTATGAGCTTCATCCACCAGGTGGGGAGAGTATAGTGTTTACAAGCCAAAATTGCGCCCAAATATCGACCTTCTCACAAATCATATTTTTGACATGAATTTCACCCCGACCTATACTAAAAACAATAGAGTTCCTGTAATCGCCTAAGAAAGCTAACCACAACAATTTACAACCTGAAACAGACCAACTATTCTGGAGCATACGCGGTAAAAGATTATAAGTTTGACCTCTCGTGAACTCATGACCTTGACCTCGACCGAACCGATAGGGCTATGAACTCTTTATGGCAGTCCAGTATGGGGGACCCACTATACCAGGTATGAACGTGATCCATCCAAGTGGGGTCGAGTATATCGTGTTAACGACCTAAAATACTGACAAAATTATCAATGTTCGCAAAATTCCCAATTTTCCCCCAAATTTTACCCGGTCTGCACCCCAAATTACAATAGGGTTCCCTTTACTCCCATAAAAAAAGTTGCACCGAATTACAACCAGATCGGATCAGACTTTCTGGACCTCCGTCTAACGGGTTAACAAGATTTTTCAGATCTGACGCTCCTGACTCCTAGATGACCCTTGACTGCGACCCAAAAACAATAGGAATCCTGGTACTCATTATGGGGACACCATATATTCAAGTATGAACTTGTCTTCATCCAAGTTGGGGTCGTGTTAACTCGCTAAAATTTACAAAACTATCAATTTTCAACAATTTACCATGTTCCCTCCAAATCTGACCCCCGATGTACACCAAAAACAACAGGGGTCCCTGTAATCCTTCATAGGAAAGTGCCATACCCAAATTTCAACCTGATCTGGCAAGGGGCATTCTGATTGATCGTGTTAACAAGGGACTTTTCAGACGTAACCTCTCTGACCCTCAGATGACCTTTTGCCCTGACCCCAAAATTATAGGGATTGCTGTATTATCACCGGGAAACCCTATACCAAGTTACGAACTTGATCCATGCAAGTGGGGTTCGAATCGAGTTATCATGTTAACGAGCTAAAATTTGACACAATATCAATTTTTCGCAATTCCAATTTTCCACAAAAATTTACCCCGGGCGTCCTGCACCAAATACAGGGTGCCTGGACTCCCCATAAGAGAAAAGTGGCAACGAGATTACAACCAGATCGGATCAGACATTCTGGACCTTAACGTGTGAACAAGATTTTTCAGACTCTGACCTCTCCGACCCTTGAGGTGACCCTTGGAACATGACCCCAAAACAATAGGAATCCTGTGCTCATAGGGGGACCCATTACCAAGTAGGAACTTTTCCATCAAGTGGGTCGTGTTAACTAGCAAATTTGACAAACTATCAATTTTCACAATTTACTTATTTTCCCCCCAAATCTGACCCCCCATTTACACCAAAAAACAATAGGGTCCCTATACTTCCTCATAGGAAAGCTGCATACCAAATTTCAACCTGATCCTGGGCCAGGGCTTATGGAATTTATCGTTGTTAACAGACTTTTCAGACTTTAACCTCTGACCTCAGATATGACCTTGATCCTGCCTGGACCCCAAAATTGTAGGGATCGTGACTTATACGGGGAAACCCATATACCAAATACGAACTTGATCCATGAAAGTGGGTTCGAGTAGCATGGGTGTTAACGAGCTAAAATGTGACAAAATACAATTTTTCACAATGTCCAAATTTTTCCCCAAATTTGACCCCGGTCTGCCCAAATACCATAGGGTGCTGTACTCCCCCATAAGAAAGTGGGCAAACCGAATTACAACCAGACGGATCAGACATTCTGGACTTAGTGTTAACAAGATTTGTCAGACTCTGACCCTTCCTCCTTTGAAGGTGACCCGTGACCTGACCCCAAAAACAATTAGGAATCATGTACTATTAGGCGGAACCCATATACCAAGTATGAACTTGTTCCATCCAAGGGGGGTCGGTGTTTTAAATAGCTTAAAATTTGACAAAACTATCAATTTTCACAATTTACTATTTTCCCCCCACATCTGCCCCCCCCATATTGCGACCAAAAAAACAATTAGGTCCCTATACTTTCATAGGAAGCTGCATTACCAAATTCAACCTGATCTGGGCAAGCATTCGGACTTATCGAGCTAACAAGACTTTTCAGACGTTGACCTCTCCTGACCTCAGATGACCTTTGACCTAACCAAAATGACAGGGATCATTTGTACTCATGACGGGGGGAGAACTCAAATACCAAGTACGAACTTGACCCATCCAAGTGGGGTCGAGTTATCATGTTTTAACGCGCTAAAATTGACAAAATATCAATTTTTCCAATTTCCCAATTTTTCAAAAAATTCTGACCACGAGTCGGACAACAAAAACCCAATGGGTTCTGAACACCATAAGATGTTGCATACCGAATTGCAACCTGATCAGATCAGACAATCTGGACTTGACGGGTTAACAAGATTTTTCAGACTTTGAACCTTCCTGACCTCCGGACGACCCTTACCGTGTCCCCAAAACAATAGGGTATTCTGTACTCATTATGAGGAACCCTATACCAGTATGAACTGGTTCTCATCCAAGTGGGGGTGAGTATCGTGTTAACGTGCTTAAAAGTTGACAAAAATTATCAATTTTTCACATTCCAACATTTTCTCCCAAATCTGACCCAGGGTCGTGCCACCAAATAACAAGAGGTATTCCTGTATCCCCATAAGAGAGTTGAAAACCGAATTTAAAACTGATCGGATCAGGACATTCTGGACTTAAGTCCGTTAACCAAGATTGTTTTTCACAGACTTTGAACCTCCTGACCTCACAGATGACCTTGACCGGACCCCAAAATACCAAGTATGAACTTGTTCCATCCAAGGTGTCGCGATTATCGTTGTGTTAACTAGCCTAAAATGTGACAAACAATCAATTTTCACAATTTCCGATTCTTTGCGGAATATGACCCCCCACATTTACACCAAAAACAATAGGGGGCTGCTATACTTATCATAAGAAAGCTGCTACCGAATTTCAACCGGATATGGCCAGGCATTCTGTACATATCGTGTTAACAAGACTTTTAAGGACTTCGACCTTCTCTTGACCTAGATGACTGTGACACAATAGATTAGGGATACGTGTAATCATTAAGAGAAACCCATATACCAAAGTACGAACTTGATCAATGCAAGTGGGGTCGAGTTCAGGTAACGAGCTAAAATTGTTCACGTATCAAATTTTTCACAATTTCCAAATTTTTAAAAAATATGCCCCCGGTTTGCACCAAAAACAACAGGGTTCCTTGTACCCTCACAAGGGAAAGTTGAATACAGAATTACAGAACCTGATCAGATCAGCATTCTAGACCGAACGTGGGTTGGGTAACAAAGATTTTTCAGGCTTCGACCCTCTCTTGACACTCGGATGACCTTCGACCTGATCCGAAAACAATTGGGAATAATGTACTCATTATGAGGAACCTCATATACCAAGTAGACTGATTTAATCCAAGTGGGGTCGAGTTATCGTCTGTTAAACGTGCTAAAATTTGACCATTTATCAATTTTTCACCCAATTCCCAATTTTACCAAATCTGACCCCGGTCTGCACTAAAAAAGCAAGGGGTTCATGTACTCCCCATAAGAAACGTTGCAAACCAAAAATTAAACCTGATCGAGATCAGACATTCTGGACTGCTTAACGTGTCAACGGATGTTTTCAGCCGACCTCTCCCGACTCAGATGACCTGTGACCGTGACCCCAAAATACCAAGTATGAAACTGGTTCCATCAAAGTGGGGTCGAGTTCATCGTGCTCAAAGTGCTATGATAACAAATTATCAATTTTCACAATTTCCCCATTTTCTCCCAAATGACCCCGGTCTGCCACCAAAAACAATAGGTTCCTGTGCTTCTCAGAGGGAAAGCTGCATACGAATTATCAAATGATCCGGCCAGGCATTCTGGACTTATCGGTGGTTAACAAGCGTTTTAGACTTGAACCTCTCTGACTTGGTAGCGACCCACACACACACACACACACACTGTCATGACTGCAAGAATTCCTCTGACTTCGTCAGGAATAATAACAAAATTAAAAAAAACGTTTACGTTCAGTAGACTTTTTTTAAAGCGGTTGGTTTATCAATGTTGCAGAAGCATAGGCATAGGGGCCCTTAAATTGCCATTATTTACCAATAGCAAAAGCACAGCGTGGCGCTTTACTCCTGCAACGTAGGTCATACTTTGCCGTATCGCTACTCCAGTGTCGGATCACAGTCAGGCGGAACATTTCAAAACGAGACCTCTATGCCGAAAGGCGAAAGGAATACTATGCAGTCACGAAACCCTCTGGCGTTAGTGTGTGTGGTGCGTGTGTGTGTGTGTGCGTGTGTGGTGGCCACCCCTTTGTCAAGCAACAATTTTCTTCAAAG